>OZ023145.1:7888153-8176334 GCA_963675895.2 Styela plicata | reverse complement strand
AGATTTTCACTTTAATTTACTTGTGGATTAGAGAGCATGATAATATTTTCTTTAATTAGACATTTAAATAACTACTTTAAAAATAACATTTACTTTAGGCTGTTATTGAAATAAGCTAGAGTTATGAGATTGGCGCAGACTCTGGCGCTAGGCAAATAAACTAAAAATGCCTAGTTCTCTTCAATTTTCACGTCACACAAAATCGTGAATATTCTTTAAAAGGAAGGACCAAAAAAATTCGCGACCCCAGCTCTCAAAAATTAATTTCTATTTCGCAATAGTCTAACATTTCATTTTGCCCTGTCCTTAATACACGAAATTTGTAATTTTTATATTTTTTTATCAATCGAGAGCCACAAATGGATTGCCGCCACTCAAGATGATACATAACAAACTGTACAAAACATGTTATCGGAATCATTATTTTATACGATTAGGAAAGACCCGAACATAACACTAAAAACACAGAGTACAAGAAGCGTGAACGTCACGGTCTTTTTTTGTTTTGTTGATATCATCATTTCAAAAGCACCAGCGTAACAGTGAACCACGAGCAAACAGCAAAACAAAAGCGATTTTCTCGTACATAAAAATTCGTAGAGGAAGTGAAACTGCAGGTCAAGACGTCAATGCCCATTGGCGTGACAGAATAAGATAATAATAACTCTGTGATATATCAAAACAACAATTTATCAGAGTTTAAAAAAAAGAGTATAATACCGTTTGACATGACAGAATCAGATTAACCAAAAGCTAGCACATAATGAACTGCGCCGAAGGCGAGAATAAAATAACCAAATAGATCCGCTCCATACTGAGTTTAAAAATCGAAAAGACACATAAAAACAAAGAAAAAAATTAAAAACTTAACAAGATTAAAATAAATTAAATTTTATTATAATGAAATCAATATGACTTTTATTCACTAATTAAAGTTTGCAGTCAAAAACAATCAAACATTTATTTTTTCGTGATCTCAACATTGTTTACACAAGACAACCTTCTTATATGATTTTTTTCTTGTAAAGAAGCGCTGACAGTCGTAATAAAAATTCGCATAATAAACAGATTTTTCATTCCAATCCAAATACTTGGCTGAGAAACTGTAATGTAAAAACCATGGTACGAGTTATAATATGATCGAAACTAGGGAAAGTGAACTGCGATGGCAAACAGTGGACAGGACACAAGTTATAACAAGTATACTTGTTCTCACAAACTTCTTCAGTTTGAAAATCGACAAAGTGCGTCTTCTATAACGCAATTCAAGTTTTACGATAATAATGTCTGGAACCAACAGAGATGCAGTGAAGGTGAAACTTAATATTTAAAAAGTTAGTGTATTTACAATATGTTCAAAAAGAGTAGGTAAATATATAAACGAAACAACTCAGTTTTAGTAAAATAGCGAGTGCTTTATTAAGAATTTTTCTTCCAGATTATTGAAACTTGTTTAGAATTCAAATTAATGGCTAGTTTTAGGCCTGGAAGCATGTATAATGTAAAATAAGTAAATGATTATTTTTAATTCTACTTGACAGGAGCGTAATGGAAAATGAAGTCGCTTCTTAAGTCAGATTATAAGCTAATATTTTGTAATATTTTAAGTTATCCTGATTAACAAAAAATGTAAGAGACCAATAAATAGAATTAGTAAAAAATTGAATATTTGTAGGCCAACGAATTCAAACTGATCCGATATTCCGAATCAGCTTCGAATGTCGCAAATTGATTCGTCTTCTTATTTAGCCACCACGTCACAAGTTATATAGTTAAAAAAATACTTCTATAAATTCAGAAATAATTTTCTCTAAACACAAACACTTTTCAGACAACTAATGAGGAATACTGTATGGAAAATTTCCTTCTGCGCCTGACGAACAGAGCGGTCCTACAGTATGTCATCTGGCTTGAACCAAACTGAATCAAGTAACCTATGTAGGTAGCGCGATTCATCATTAATACTCAAGTTTACACAACATGAATAATTGTGTGTAATCAAAATTTATAAATATGGGATTATTCGGAAACATCCTGAACACTAAAGGTGCAATTTTGTCCTGTAAATGGAATATATATTGGCTTTATTTTTTCAATATCGCTGATTTTTTTCACGGAGCTTGTGTTTTTTAGCAGAAAAATCTAATGAAATATATTTCAAAAAAAGTATTCTTTTCATATCAATCAGTCAAAACGGCAATCCAAACAAGACGCAGGGACAGGGAAAACAACAAAATCACGAAATTAGTGAATATATCATTCAAATTCAGATAAAATTTTCAAAATAACAAACAAAAGAACTAATTGTACATAACACGGGTATTGCCCACGATGATTATTTCATTTCGTGTTGATCAACATATCCTGCCTGAGGGCGAATCAAATTTTCCCATCCATTTAGCGCAAACGTCAAAATATCTTTCTTTGCGTCACATGATATTTAGGGCTCAGGATTTTTGTGCAACAGTTACTGACATGGTCGACTTACTTTTTAACGAGAAACAAAAATCCAAAGCTAAATCAAACTCAATCATAAAGTTGATTTACTTTGTCAAGCATGGGCCACAGATCGTCCACGTCTCAGCGGCATGATCGATTCATGCCCCATACTTAACAAAACATGTTAGGACAATCTTTTTTATACATGAGGAAATGCTGAGGCGAATATTAGAAGATTTCATGCGTAGCAGGTAGCAGCATTGAAAGAAAGGTTTACTTAGGAATGTCTGGGCTAGGGGCAGGTATTTTTAGACTAAAGTTTAATATTGCTGCAGGCATTAGAATAAAAGTCACCATGGTTACCAACTAGTTTTAAAATTTATCGTTGTATTAGTTAGGTTTATGCTGTCTTTTTGAAATTCACCTAATACAAGGGAAGAAAGCAGCGTCTAAAACGACCCACCACAGAATGGAGTGCAAGCAACTGCAGTTTAAAAAAGAAAAATATTTAAGGAAGACCTCAGTGCTTTTAGTAAAGGGCAGCGGGTTGCATCTGCCCTGAGAGATGATAAATTCACATATCATCTTTTTAAAGTTGATATCTCGACGAGCTTTTTTTCTAGAATATAATCAAAAATATACATACTAGCTGGCTGATGCAAACATAGCGGTTGTTAAAAATATTAATGTAAAACGCGTAATAATTTTGTATCTTTTTAGTTAGTCCGAGAAGTTTTTAAATGCATCACCTCAGTTGGATTCCATTTACCGAATTAAAATATGAGAATATATTTGCGCAGGAGATGTAAGCATACACTTGAAAATGTATTAAAAAATTTTCAGACTCGTAAAGCATCAGCATTTGTATAAACTTATGCTAAAAATAAAGTCGTAAATCACTTTTTCAATTTTGTTTCATTCATAAGACTGGAGAAATTTTATTCGAACATCGGTTCAAAATTTCATTCGTATTTAGTTTCATTTTGTTTTGTTACGTCCAGATACACATTTGCATGAGCACTTATATTGTAGATTAAAAGTCGACATTTCAATTTAATTTTACCTCACAGTGTACATTCTGACCAATTATACACGGTTACAAAAAGGCAGTAAATTTACGTTTTCCTTAGCAGTAATTTTTCTTTTCATATTTCGAAATCGCGTTTTGGTGAGATGATTTATGCCAAGTATAAACCGCCTAGGTGCGTTGCATCAACAGCCCATAAATGACCGAAAGTTTTTTCCAAAGTTTCAATTGAATATCACAAATCAAAATTACTATCAAAATACAGCGATTTTGTTGCATTTTTCTTACAGTGTATGAGTCATAATAATGCTATCATATTATGTGTGATTTCCTAATTTACTTTTGTGGCATTTTCGCTTACAATTTTGATTACTTTAGGGTGATTACATCACGTGGATTTCCAAACTTTTAATTTCAATATTATATTATAATCTTTTCAGTTCAGCAGCGTGTAGTATAATTGCGAGTTTTGTTTTGTTAAGCTTGGGTTATAGATAGTCCAGGTATTTAAAATCCACCCAAATATGACTCTTGCTTAACAAATGATCAATGAGAATTTTCGCTTAATAGGTATGACAAAATCCACTAAGATGACAGGAAGAATTAACTTAACTTGCAGACAAACCACAGATATAAAGATCAGATAGCAAATCTCATCGTGTATAATTTCCGAACTGAAACGGAGGAAAAGTGGAACTTAGAGAACGTTTTTCTGGTGCTGGTCTAGCGAACATGTTCTATTCCGTTATGTTTCCTACCCGTTTTAGGGTCGGCGATGTAATAGAACGGGTGTAAATTCTTCCGAGTCTTTAGCCAAATTTATTATCGAGATTCATATTTTTCCAAAACAAAGAAATATTCTAAATTTGACTCAATATTATGAATAAAATATTTTTCAACCTTTAAGTTTTAGTTCAAAAATATTTTGTTTATATAATAGTTCTTTTTTGTGGGAGTCTGGTGCGCTCGGTTGTAAAAGGCTGACACCAGTCTTGTCTCTTCTCTTTCACTCGATATTGCCTTCACATGGTCCGATGCGATAAAGTCATAGATTACTGTACAGTACAATACATGCTGCTACTTTGCTTTAGGGATGGGCTATTGCAGTCTGAGCAATTTGTCAGTGAGCCGAACGACGTTCGATTAGTGACGTCAAGGTTGGGAGAATATAATCATGTCATGCTTCTTGTCATATTGTGTCATACTACGTGAAGATTTCTGTTATAAGTCGCCTAAATATTCCAACGATGAAATGTTTTATATAAGATAAGTTAAGCAACTGTTTAGTCGGGGCGATAGTAATCGAATTAGGGGTTTAGTTACTGGTAACTTTTTACTGTGTATATACGTGTTTTATAGAGGTGTCGCTAGGTTTAGGATTATAGTTAGAGTGCAAACGATAACTTAAAAAGTGTATAGATTTCCAAGAAGCGCTCTCTCACATGTCCTAATTGCTGCGCATTATGTGTCTTACATACTTCGTCAAGTATGAGTCACTGATGGATCGCGCCACTTAGGCGCGGTCCATCTGTGATTCATGCTTGACAAATAAAATTCTGCTTGAGTATTTTAAATAAAGAAACAAAACTAGCTTTCGAGGGCAAAGCTGAATAAAAAATCCTCCACCTTCTTTATTCAGAATGTAGCGTCCAAATCTTGACCTGATGAATTGGGCAGTATTGTCTAAAACTGCGTCCATGCTTCCGTATTAGATGCCGGGTAATTTGAATTGGTTTGCTTATCAATACATTTAAAAATTCAAGTGTGGCCTAGAAACTAATCAATTATACAATTTTAACATGTGATACGTCTGAAATTCGTGTGTTTTTGATGCACGAATATTTATTTTAAGCTGATTATTTTCGCTCAAGTTGAAAACAAATGACTCAAATATAGCCTCAGGCTGTGGTAATTTGATTGCGTGGAAGCTATATTGGCTTCACAATATATTATCATAAAACAATTAAGAGTATTGATAGATTAGAATGAGTAGAAAAAATGGATGAGAATTAATGCTCCAAATGTGCACCAGAAAAAGCAGATTACAAGCAGTGAAGCAGTGTCGTATCTAAAAGATGGGATATTGAAATTAAAAATGAGTTTTTTAATGAGCATTTTCATACCACACCATGAAAACACGGCCCAATATTTTAAGGTATGATAATGGCTAGATATTAGATACAGGCAGTTCACGCAGGCAAAGACGCATAGAAAACATTTGGGGTTTCATTCGATTAGAGCAACCAAGAGACTGTTCTCCGATTTTTATTCATTCAATGAGAACGCTAAAAAATAAAGGATAAAGAAAAATACAAAACAGCTTTGGACTAACGTAATAAAATAGTCTTAGATGGTTACTAGCAAAGGTGACCCATCAATGGCTGACAGAAATATTAACCTAAATTTAGTTCATTTTCGACAAAATGTGACAATCAAGCTTTAAAAAATATGGTAAAGATTATGTATTTTTTGTATCTTTTCGCAGCAATTCAGCGATAGTAAAGATGCCTGGGCGACACGATCCCTCTATGAACCATACTTGTCAAAACAAAAATACGCATTTTTTCTAAAAAAAAAATCGAGTTTGAAAAGCCATTTAGGCCTTTTATGTATCTCGTGGCCGACAAAACTGTGTAATAAACATATTGGTTACTGAATAACATCCTATTCCATGTTCTTTGCAGTTCATATACACCTGCAATATTATATCATTAGATATAATTATGGCTGGAACAATGGTCGAACATGACATGCACGGTGGAGGAATGCATATGAACATGACTGCTAACATCCTCAATACTACTATGTCTATGATTATAAACAACATGACAGCTGCCTCTGGTGGTATGATGGGGCACGAAATGCACGGCATGAATAGCAGTATGTCACACGGTTCTATGAACGTTACAGGTACGATGGGACACGATGGGCATATGCACGGCGATGGACACATGCACGGCGATATGCCTAAAGCCACTGAGGGCATGGATCACGGAGGTCACATGCATGGGCATGGAACAGAACATCCAGGAATGACCGGAAGTATGGACCATGGCGACCACAACATGCATGGTGGTGGTGGTGGACATCACGGGGGCGAAGGAGGGGTGAGTATACTTTATAAATAAAGCCTTTTGGCTTAAAATGAGACTTTCATTGTTGTATTGCTCCGCTCGAATAGTTCAGAATCCTTTTCTTAATTGAATTTCACTAAATTTATTATAGATGATGAGCCTTTTTTGTTTAAATTTCTTATTATAAATAAAATATATTCTTTAAAAATATAAGATATAACCAAAATGGTAATCTTCCTAACGCTGTTTTTGATTGGGATATTCGAATCAAGGAAATGTCATTTCGTAAATGATCTTTAAAATGTTTGCGCGAAATTCATAACTTTGCCTTTTCTGTAAGCATCCTATGCAAGATGCCAAGCTATCCCGAAAAACCCCGCAAAAACATTTAGACCGCAATCTCATGACCATTCAAATATATTTTGGGAGTTCGTTCATCTCCCATGCTAAGGTGATATTATTTCGCCAATCTGTTGTGACTAAAAATTTCCTCTAAAATATTTAGGTGGAAATGTAGTTTTAAATTGAATCATACATGACACATCCGAGTACATACATATTAAATGCGTCTGTCTAAAACGAATCTTAATTTGCTTTTCTGTACATGATCTTGAAGTGAGATGGAAGTAATTGCAGTCCAGCTTTTCTATGTTACACTGTAACAAAGGTACAGTAAATTTACTGGTCATTTGCAGTAATTGCATATTTCCAAAGTTAATAAAACGCCATATTGCTGGGATTTATGCCTTCCACAAACACCCCATATTCGGCCAAAAAAATAAATTTCAAATTTTTTTTTCAATACCGCCAAGCAAAATTACTCTCAAAAGACCAGTGGTTTTGTTGCATTTTTGGTTACGGTGTATAAAAAATATTTTTTTCAAATACTCTAAACCGCAAACAGACTACATCTTGAAAGTGCGTGTAAATAAAAAAAGTGGTATATAATCGCCCACTGCAGATACCTCTCATTGTAGTGTTTACTTTACTATAGCGGGCTAGTGGTTCAGTCCTGTTTGGGATGTTTTTCAATTAGAGTGCAGTGGTTGATTTTACATTCTGTAGCAGCCTATTTTCATTAGATGACTGTTAGTTGGATTTTTTCGGTGCTGCTGTCGTCCTTGCTTTGAGCCAACTTCAATTAAAAAAAAGGATGTTTGTTGTCATTTTAAACGCCCTTTTAGGCCCACTATTATCGAACCTATTACTTAAATTCAAACATTTGTTTATTTTCAGATGTTTTTTGATTTTCCTCTGCCTGTTCACATTCTATTTTACGGTTGGGAAGTTAAAACACAAGGAGAGTTAGCAGGAGCATGCATCGCAGTACTTGTGTTGTCAATCGTTTACGAGGGATTGAAGAGTTTGCGAGAAAGTCTGCTTTACCGTTCTGTAAGTATGGATGTGAATTACATTTGATCAAACTTTATAAAAAAAAATAAACTTTAATCCATTACCGATAAACTAAAACGACAAATCAAACTAAAAAAGGTCAAAAAATATTTTTTTACGAAATTTGAAATTCCGGTATTGGAGAAATATATCACTTTTGGAGTTTGAAAATTATGTTTTTCACTTCCTCACGTAAAAACAGCGTAGGACAGATTCGTCCATGACAGAATATTCCCATTGAAAAGTGGGTAACCGACACAACGCCCATTTTATCTTGTCAAGCATGAGACACACGCACCGCGCCTTGTTGGCGCGATCCATCAGTGACTCAAGCGTAACAAAAACATAGTGCACTTTCTATTTCTGACAGGAATTAAATCGAGCCTCGTGTTAAGTTCCAATCCGAGTTTTCATACTTAAATATTATACTAAACGATGGGCCAGTAACAAAAACAGAAACAAGATTTACTACCGATTCACCCACGTTTATATATCATTCGGAAATTGTCACAAATTTATTGTTTTTGTCGTTTGTAAGAAAAGAAAAGGGCGGACACCTCGTGTATTTTCACTACTTGATTCTCGAAACAATCAAGATCAATACGAGATGGATGTAAGTTAGGTCGATGATCCATTGTAGAAATCAAAATAAAATCATCTCATACAAAAGGCATTTAAAAAACAAACAAAAAAATAAATTAGGTTCATTCCTACCCAGACATTGTTATGCAATTTCTTCATCAGAACTTCCAAGCATTCATTTCTCTTACTGATCGTAGCAATCATATTATCTCTATTTGTAGTTATGTTTACTGGTGCGTATATTTTCACCATCATCATTAGATCTATCAGATTAGCAATAACTATAACACGCTGGTATTGTGCTTGAAAACTATCGGACTCGAGCCAGGATAGCGAACGACTGACAGGATATCGGGGCTTTGAACTTTTGCTTTTTTGTAGAAAAGTCTACAAACGAAAAATCTCAAGTTGTTTTATTTCCTACGCTACTACACACGCGGACAACCTCTGGAAAATTGTTATGTGGACGCTGCAAAAGTTTTTTGCATTGACCTATGGCTGCATATATCACATTCTACAATAGTATGACCTAAGGTGGCAACAATAATTGGATCATGAAACCAGCCTTAACTACTTTGACCCAACTGGACAGTAAAAATTTGAATAATACTCGACAAGTATAGCCTACATTCGCTGTTTTTTCATAATTATGATTTTTAATTATTAATAACGTTATGTTTAGTTGAGGAGTGAACGAAAATATTTGCTGAAATCTAAGGGAAATGGATCGTCGGAAGATACAGAAGTAAAGAGCCCGGAAAGGTCTTGTGTGTAAGTGGTCAAAATCATACTTTATGCGTTTTTACTGTGTATTTGCTTCCACAAACGCATCTACTTATCTTACAATCACGATATATGATTTTGACAAGTGTGAACAAAAATTTGCCCTGGTATAATTAGCGCCATTATTGAGTGAGGAAGATAATCGGTATCTCTGCTGTGTTTTGCGTTCTTGAACATAGACGAAGCATCGATTAAATCTAATTGAAGTTAAAAGATAACTGACAAATCCAATTATAATTGTTCGCACACCAACATCATTAGGTGTTGCCATCAGAAAAAATATATATTAATTCAAAACTGCTATACCAATATGCAATCCCACTGATTTGGCGAATTGATTAATGGACACTTACAGAAAATGGGGTTATACAGTTTTCATGGAGAGTGAGAGAAAATTGAGTGGATGATCTTTAATATGGTGGGCACTCTAGTATACTGTCGGCAATTTTAGTTAGAAGTATCGTGTTCATATAGTATACCCAGTTTAATGTTAAAATACTTTCACCTTGTTTCACTGGGGTCTGATTTACGTATTTCAACTTTTACCTAGTTTTCAATTAGAAGTTTCACGTACTAAATTCACTAGATAAAATAGGTAAATTTACCTAATTTTCAATCACGTACCTGGTTTAACTAGGTGTATAAAAAAAGGTTAATCATATTTTCTTAATAAAAATTTTTCAAAATCGAATATTCGAAGATTTTATACTCGAAATCTATTAAAAATGCTTAAATGCAGCCAAGCAATGATTACCTAGTTTTCAATCTAAGTGTTTTGAGTTACCTAGAAAAACTCTACCCATTTACCTAGTTTAAAAAGAGTTGCCATCACGACTCTAGTTACAAATTTCGTTTGGTGCCTTAAATTTAGGGATAGGCAATTCGATTCTGTGATTCGAAGTACAGATTATTTGAATCAATTGGTAGTCGGTCATACGAACAAAACCTGCTAAATGAAGATAATTTATTTCATTTCAACGACAACATGCAATCGATTTTGGTCAAATTTGACCAAAATTGTATTTCGAAGTTAAAATGAAAATACATCGCTTTTAAGTCAGTTTATGCTAATATTTGTAATTCGCAACTGTATATTTCCTAATTATTATATTGGAGACTTAAGTAGTAATCGTCAAAATGGGATATTTGTTATTTTTATGAAATCACCTATTCGATCCGATTCGAAAAAATTATTCGAATCAGATTCGAATTCCAAATGATTCGGTTTTGCCCAGCCCTAGTGCCTTTGACATTCCGTGTTTCAGAAATCAGAACTCGTGCCAATAAACATCTTTAAGAGTCAGGTTCGTTATCCCTGCATTTCAAGTGGCTCTTTGCTCGCTAGTGGTTTCAGGTGACTTTTGAAGTATATTTCTTGCAGCATTTCTCTGAGAGAATTTTAATAAAATAGTTAAGAAGGTTCTAATTTGCATATGTTTCTCTTTTTTATCAGAAAAAAGATATTCAACTGCTGGCATATTCTGTTTAGTTTTATGCAAGTAATTCAGACAACACTGGGGATGTTTCTCATGCTTATTTATATGACTTTCAACGTTTGGTTGGCAGTATCAGTGTCACTGGGATCAGGACTCGGATACTTCTTATTCGCCTGGAATAAGCGGTCTATGAGTGAATTTGATGATCATTGTGGATAGCTCGTGGAAACACGTGACTCTCCGCATCACTATCAAATCATAATATTAGTCTTTAACACGGTGGAATACGCTGCCATATTTTATGCTCTTATGATTATGTTCTGGATACCGCCATTAGAGCAAGATTCATATGTGTCTCATGTTCGATAAAATTAAATTTCAGATTAGAAGAAATTATCATATTAATGGAAACGAACGAAAAATTTGATATAAAATTTTATTAATATGCCAATCTTTTTTATAGCCCTTGTCCAACCGGACAGACCTTGTCTTGTTTGTTAAGCATGAGTCAATGATAGATCGCGACGACGAGACGCGGCTCATCCTTGACGACAAAATTAAATTTCTGACTGGAATGGAGAGGTTATGTAACTCTCAGTAGTTTTTTTGCTATTTTTTCCTATAAACTTTTGACCATATTAATATGTTGGATTATATGTGAAAAATTGCATAATTTTTAAAGCAACTGGAATATAAATATGCTGCTGTAATGTATTATGCTTTTATATTTGATAACCGCTTTTGCAAAATATATATGAATGAAATAGTTTTATTATATTTACTTCAATTCATCCGGGACTACTGGTGAGGACATCATAGAATCTTCATCTTTCCGCCATGCAGCTCTTCAAAGAGAAATCGCAGATATACGATTCTGTTATTGAAAGACTACAGTCAGCCATTTACTGAATTAAAATTTAAAAATATGGTTCACTGTGTGTTATGTCACAAAGAAAATAAGTTAGCGAATCTTATCCTTTTTTATTAGACTAAAATGACGGAGAGACGCTTATTGATAGATTGATTGATAGAATATCGTTCGGAATGATTTGAGGCAGTTTGAAAATTACAAAAGTGGGATAATTCTATTTTTAGGTTTTAGCTGTCCAGCATCATGTGACATATTTGGAATCTATAAATACTCGTGTGATTACGAAAAGTTAAATTGAACCATAAATGTGTAACATATATTATATTAAATTCACTTGAATTTGGCGAAATTCAATGGTTTTTTAAACGGTATCATGGCAAATTTATGACGTTCAAAATTATATTACATTGCCACGATTATAATGCGTGGATAATTGAAAACAGTTCCGAACCGAATTACCTATATTTTAAGCCTTCAAGGAAAGTTTTGGCCAATTCAAAATGACCGTATAACATGTTTCGGGAGGACAGAGGGCGACAAAGAGGCACGATTGGGAGTGCAGTAAAATTAGCCGGCTCTTGGTCATACAGCCAGGCGTTACTTCATAATGGATCTATAATAATATCGTAATAAATATACTGAAGACTTTGTTTGGGTTCTTGAATATGGATTACGAACAGCAACGAGTTCAAATTTCTCTTCATATCAACTCACAATGTGACTGTTTCTTGGATTTTTATGCACAATTCCCTAGCCTCCAGCATCTGCCCAACCAAAGTCCAAAGATGCAACGATATCCAATGAAACTGAAACTGTATTCAATGATCTCACCAAACAAGTCGTAAATGTTGAACAGCGTGAAACCTTCGGAAATCTACGATTAAACTAATAGATGATGACACAGCCACTGTAACGCATTATATACCACAGTTAACTATTGTAAAACAAATTAGCAGTAATAATAATCCTAACTATCATGAATACTTAATAATGCAATAATAATCGAACTAACACAGTAGTGAAACACAAAACGCCTACCAATAGAAAATCCTCATCACGCAACACAGGGAAAATACGAAAACGCTTTCTATGACGCAACAAATTCACATGAACACGATTGGGCATGTTTACGTCAGGATAAAAGAGAGTCATCTCTCGAAATATAAATGGGTCATTTGAATTTGAGTTAAATCATGATTTTGCTGCAAAATGGATAAAGCATCACCAAAGTTGTTAAGATTTGTTTTTGCTGAAACATTCAATTGATGTAGTTCCATTATTCGCTTTTATATAAGGTACCTTGGTTAAGTTAATTTGAATCTAGAGCTATCGATATATTTAATGAAACCTGCTGACTTCGAAGATTGAACTGCTGATGTTGGACATATACGGTATTGGCCTGGTGCTAGCCTATTTAATTATGAATTTTCAGAACAATACTGATGAAGATATCTCTGGTTCTAATGGTATCGAAACTACTGGTGTGTTCCATGACACTGTCGCTGACCATCTAGATGACATCCACAATAAAAATCTTGAGGGAAGTCCTCTTTCCAGTAGTTCTATGACATCAGAACAAGGAAATATTAATTTAGGTGTTGGACTACCAATGCTGGATATGAGGGACCTGCTCGATACTTATCAATTGAGAATCGTATCAGTGATACGAGATGAGATGCAAATTCTAATGAAAGAACAATTTGACAAACAAAATAAAAACATTGAGAGGATTGTTACAGAAAACACAGCAGCAATAAATGAACTTGGTGTCAAGTATGATAAATTAAGATCACAAGTTGGTAAAGTACAAATAGACAAAGAAGTTCTTATCCGTGACGTGAGTGACTTGAAGCAAAGTCATTCGTCTTTAAATCATGACTATGTTGATGCATGTAAGCAATGCTGATGATTTAAAGACGAATGACTTTGCTTCAAGTCACTCACGTCACGGATAAGAACTTCTTTGTCTATTTGTACTTTACCAACTTGTGATCTTAATTTATCATACTTGACACCAAGTTCATTTATTGCTGCTGTGTTTTCTGTAACAATCCTCTCAATGTTTTTATTTTGTTTGTCAAATTGTTCTTTCATTAGAATTTGCATCTCATCTCGTATCACTGATACGATTCTCAATTGATAAGTATCGAGCAGGTCCCTCATATCCAGCATTGGTAGTCCAACACCTAAATTAATATTTCCTTGTTCTGATGTCATAGAACTACTGGAAAGAGGACTTCCCTCAAGATTTTTATTGTGGATGTCATCTAGATGGTCAGCGACAGTGTCATGGAACACACCAGTAGTTTCGATACCATTAGAACCAGAGATATCTTCATCAGTATTGTTCTGAAAATTCATAATTAAATAGGCTAGCACCAGGCCAATACCGTATATGTCCAACATCAGCAGTTCAATCTTCGAAGTCAGCAGGTTTCATTAAATATATCGATAGCTCTAGATTCAAATTAACTTAACCAAGGTACCTTATATAAAAGCGAATAATGGAACTACATCAATTGAATGTTTCAGCAAAAACAAATCTTAACAACTTTGGTGATGCTTTATCCATTTTGCAGCAAAATCATGATTTAACTCAAATTCAAATGACCCATTTATATTTCGAGAGATGACTCTCTTTTATCCTGACGTAAACATGCCCAATCGTGTTCATGTGAATTTGTTGCGTCATAGAAAGCGTTTTCGTATTTTCCCTGTGTTGCGTGATGAGGATTTTCTATTGGTAGGCGTTTTGTGTTTCACTACTGTGTTAGTTCGATTATTATTGCATTATTAAGTATTCATGATAGTTAGGATTATTATTACTGCTAATTTGTTTTACAATAGTTAACTGTGGTATATAAATGCGTTACAGTGGCTGTGTCATCATCTATTAGTTTAATCGTAGATTTCCGAAGGTTTCACGCTGTTCAACATTTACGACTTGTTTGGTGAGATCATTGAATACAGTTTCAGTTTCATTGGATATCGTTGCATCTTTGGACTTTGGTTGGGCAGATGCTGGAGGCTAGGGAATTGTGCATAAAAATCCAAGAAACAGTCACATTGTGAGTTGATATGAAGAGAAATTTGAACTCGTTGCTGTTCGTAATCCATATTCAAGAACCCAAACAAAGTCTTCAGTATATTTATTACGATATTATTATAGATCCATTATGAAGTAACGCCTGGCTGTATGACCAAGAGCCGGCTAATTTTACTGCACTCCCAATCGTGCCTCTTTGTCGCCCTCTGTCCTCCCGAAACATGTTATACGGTCATTTTGAATTGGCCAAAACTTTCCTTGAAGGCTTAAAATATAAGTAATTCGGTTCGGAACTGTTTTCAATTATCCACGCATTATAATCGTGGCAATGTAATATAATTTTGAACGTCATAAATTTGCCATGATACCGTTTAAAAAACCATTGAATTTCGCCAAATTCAAGTGAATTTAATATAATATATGTTACACATTTATGGTTCAATTTAACTTTTCGTAATCACACGAGTATTTATAGATTCCAAATATGTCACATGATGCTGGACAGCTAAAACCTAAAAATAGAATTATCCCACTTTTGTAATTTTCAAACTGCCTCAAATCATTCCGAACGATATTCTATCAATCAATCTATCAATAAGCGTCTCTCCGTCATTTTAGTCTAATAAAAAAGGATAAGATTCGCTAACTTATTTTCTTTGTGACATAACACACAGTGAACCATATTTTTAAATTTTAATTCAGTAAATGGCTGACTGTAGTCTTTCAATAACAGAATCGTATATCTGCGATTTCTCTTTGAAGAGCTGCATGGCGGAAAGATGAAGATTCTATGATGTCCTCACCAGTAGTCCCGGATGAATTGAAGTAAATATAATAAAACTATTTCATTCATATATATTTTGCAAAAGCGGTTATCAAATATAAAAGCATAATACATTACAGCAGCATATTTATATTCCAGTTGCTTTAAAAATTATGCAATTTTTCACATATAATCCAACATATTAATATGGTCAAAAGTTTATAGGAAAAAATAGCAAAAAAACTACTGAGAGTTACATAACCTCTCCATTCCAGTCAGAAATTTAATTTTGTCGTCAAGGATGAGCCGCGTCTCGTCGTCGCGATCTATCATTGACTCATGCTTAACAAACAAGACAAGGTCTGTCCGGTTGGACAAGGGCTATAAAAAAGATTGGCATATTAATAAAATTTTATATCAAATTTTTCGTTCGTTTCCATTAATATGATAATTTCTTCTAATCTGAAATTTAATTTTATCGAACATGAGACACATATGAATCTTGCTCTAATGGCGGTATCCAGAACATAATCATAAGAGCATAAAATATGGCAGCGTATTCCACCGTGTTAAAGACTAATATTATGATTTGATAGTGATGCGGAGAGTCACGTGTTTCCACGAGCTATCCACAATGATCATCAAATTCACTCATAGACCGCTTATTCCAGGCGAATAAGAAGTATCCGAGTCCTGATCCCAGTGACACTGATACTGCCAACCAAACGTTGAAAGTCATATAAATAAGCATGAGAAACATCCCCAGTGTTGTCTGAATTACTTGCATAAAACTAAACAGAATATGCCAGCAGTTGAATATCTTTTTTCTGATAAAAAAGAGAAACATATGCAAATTAGAACCTTCTTAACTATTTTATTAAAATTCTCTCAGAGAAATGCTGCAAGAAATATACTTCAAAAGTCACCTGAAACCACTAGCGAGCAAAGAGCCACTTGAAATGCAGGGATAACGAACCTGACTCTTAAAGATGTTTATTGGCACGAGTTCTGATTTCTGAAACACGGAATGTCAAAGGCACTAGGGCTGGGCAAAACCGAATCATTTGGAATTCGAATCTGATTCGAATAATTTTTTCGAATCGGATCGAATAGGTGATTTCATAAAAATAACAAATATCCCATTTTGACGATTACTACTTAAGTCTCCAATATAATAATTAGGAAATATACAGTTGCGAATTACAAATATTAGCATAAACTGACTTAAAAGCGATGTATTTTCATTTTAACTTCGAAATACAATTTTGGTCAAATTTGACCAAAATCGATTGCATGTTGTCGTTGAAATGAAATAAATTATCTTCATTTAGCAGGTTTTGTTCGTATGACCGACTACCAATTGATTCAAATAATCTGTACTTCGAATCACAGAATCGAATTGCCTATCCCTAAATTTAAGGCACCAAACGAAATTTGTAACTAGAGTCGTGATGGCAACTCTTTTTAAACTAGGTAAATGGGTAGAGTTTTTCTAGGTAACTCAAAACACTTAGATTGAAAACTAGGTAATCATTGCTTGGCTGCATTTAAGCATTTTTAATAGATTTCGAGTATAAAATCTTCGAATATTCGATTTTGAAAAATTTTTATTAAGAAAATATGATTAACCTTTTTTTATACACCTAGTTAAACCAGGTACGTGATTGAAAATTAGGTAAATTTACCTATTTTATCTAGTGAATTTAGTACGTGAAACTTCTAATTGAAAACTAGGTAAAAGTTGAAATACGTAAATCAGACCCCAGTGAAACAAGGTGAAAGTATTTTAACATTAAACTGGGTATACTATATGAACACGATACTTCTAACTAAAATTGCCGACAGTATACTAGAGTGCCCACCATATTAAAGATCATCCACTCAATTTTCTCTCACTCTCCATGAAAACTGTATAACCCCATTTTCTGTAAGTGTCCATTAATCAATTCGCCAAATCAGTGGGATTGCATATTGGTATAGCAGTTTTGAATTAATATATATTTTTTCTGATGGCAACACCTAATGATGTTGGTGTGCGAACAATTATAATTGGATTTGTCAGTTATCTTTTAACTTCAATTAGATTTAATCGATGCTTCGTCTATGTTCAAGAACGCAAAACACAGCAGAGATACCGATTATCTTCCTCACTCAATAATGGCGCTAATTATACCAGGGCAAATTTTTGTTCACACTTGTCAAAATCATATATCGTGATTGTAAGATAAGTAGATGCGTTTGTGGAAGCAAATACACAGTAAAAACGCATAAAGTATGATTTTGACCACTTACACACAAGACCTTTCCGGGCTCTTTACTTCTGTATCTTCCGACGATCCATTTCCCTTAGATTTCAGCAAATATTTTCGTTCACTCCTCAACTAAACATAACGTTATTAATAATTAAAAATCATAATTATGAAAAAACAGCGAATGTAGGCTATACTTGTCGAGTATTATTCAAATTTTTACTGTCCAGTTGGGTCAAAGTAGTTAAGGCTGGTTTCATGATCCAATTATTGTTGCCACCTTAGGTCATACTATTGTAGAATGTGATATATGCAGCCATAGGTCAATGCAAAAAACTTTTGCAGCGTCCACATAACAATTTTCCAGAGGTTGTCCGCGTGTGTAATACAATACCCAATACCAGCGTGTTATAGTTATTGCTAATCTGATAGATCTAATGATGATGGTGAAAATATACGCACCAGTAAACATAACTACAAATAGAGATAATATGATTGCTACGATCAGTAAGAGAAATGAATGCTTGGAAGTTCTGATGAAGAAATTGCATAACAATGTCTGGGTAGGAATGAACCTAATTTATTTTTTTGTTTGTTTTTTAAATGCCTTTTGTATGAGATGATTTTATTTTGATTTCTACAATGGATCATCGACCTAACTTACATCCATCTCGTATTGATCTTGATTGTTTCGAGAATCAAGTAGTGAAAATACACGAGGTGTCCGCCCTTTTCTTTTCTTACAAACGACAAAAACAATAAATTTGTGACAATTTCCGAATGATATATAAACGTGGGTGAATCGGTAGTAAATCTTGTTTCTGTTTTTGTTACTGGCCCATCGTTTAGTATAATATTTAAGTATGAAAACTCGGATTGGAACTTAACACGAGGCTCGATTTAATTCCTGTCAGAAATAGAAAGTGCACTATGTTTTTGTTACGCTTGAGTCACTGATGGATCGCGCCAACAAGGCGCGGTGCGTGTGTCTCATGCTTGACAAGATAAAATGGGCGTTGTGTCGGTTACCCACTTTTCAATGGGAATATTCTGTCATGGACGAATCTGTCCTACGCTGTTTTTACGTGAGGAAGTGAAAAACATAATTTTCAAACTCCAAAAGTGATATATTTCTCCAATACCGGAATTTCAAATTTCGTAAAAAAATATTTTTTGACCTTTTTTAGTTTGATTTGTCGTTTTAGTTTATCGGTAATGGATTAAAGTTTATTTTTTTTTATAAAGTTTGATCAAATGTAATTCACATCCATACTTACAGAACGGTAAAGCAGACTTTCTCGCAAACTCTTCAATCCCTCGTAAACGATTGACAACACAAGTACTGCGATGCATGCTCCTGCTAACTCTCCTTGTGTTTTAACTTCCCAACCGTAAAATAGAATGTGAACAGGCAGAGGAAAATCAAAAAACATCTGAAAATAAACAAATGTTTGAATTTAAGTAATAGGTTCGATAATAGTGGGCCTAAAAGGGCGTTTAAAATGACAACAAACATCCTTTTTTTTAATTGAAGTTGGCTCAAAGCAAGGACGACAGCAGCACCGAAAAAATCCAACTAACAGTCATCTAATGAAAATAGGCTGCTACAGAATGTAAAATCAACCACTGCACTCTAATTGGAAAACATCCCAAACAGGACTGAACCACTAGCCCGCTGTAGTAAAGTAAACACTACAATGAGAGGTATCTGCAGTGGGCGATTATATACCACTTTTTTATTTACACGCACTTTCAAGATGTAGTCTGTTTGCGGTTTAGAGTATTTGAAAAAAATATTTTTTATACACCGTAACCAAAAATGCAACAAAACCACTGGTCTTTTGAGAGTAATTTTGCTTGGCGGTATTGAAAAAAAAATTTGAAATTTATTTTTTTGGCCGAATATGGGGTGTTTGTGGAAGGCATAAATCCCAGCAATATGGCGTTTTATTAACTTTGGAAATATGCAATTACTGCAAATGACCAGTAAATTTACTGTACCTTTGTTACAGTGTAACATAGAAAAGCTGGACTGCAATTACTTCCATCTCACTTCAAGATCATGTACAGAAAAGCAAATTAAGATTCGTTTTAGACAGACGCATTTAATATGTATGTACTCGGATGTGTCATGTATGATTCAATTTAAAACTACATTTCCACCTAAATATTTTAGAGGAAATTTTTAGTCACAAAAGATTGGCGAAATAATATCACCTTAGCATGGGAGATGAACGAACTCCCAAAATATATTTGAATGGTCATGAGATTGCGGTCTAAATGTTTTTGCGGGGGGTTTTTCGGGATAGCTTGGCATCTTGCATAGGATGCTTACAGAAAAGGCAAAGTTATGAATTTCGCGCAAACATTTTAAAGATCATTTACGAAATGACATTTCCTTGATTCGAATATCCCAATCAAAAACAGCGTTAGGAAGATTACCATTTTGGTTATATCTTATATTTTTAAAGAATATATATTTTATTTATAATAAGAAATTTAAACAAAAAAGGCTCATCATCTATAATAAATTTAGTGAAATTCAATTAAGAAAAGGATTCTGAACTATTCGAGCGGAGCAATACAACAATGAAAGTCTCATTTTAAGCCAAAAGGCTTTATTTATAAAGTATACTCACCCCTCCTTCGCCCCCGTGATGTCCACCACCACCACCATGCATGTTGTGGTCGCCATGGTCCATACTTCCGGTCATTCCTGGATGTTCTGTTCCATGCCCATGCATGTGACCTCCGTGATCCATGCCCTCAGTGGCTTTAGGCATATCGCCGTGCATGTGTCCATCGCCGTGCATATGCCCATCGTGTCCCATCGTACCTGTAACGTTCATAGAACCGTGTGACATACTGCTATTCATGCCGTGCATTTCGTGCCCCATCATACCACCAGAGGCAGCTGTCATGTTGTTTATAATCATAGACATAGTAGTATTGAGGATGTTAGCAGTCATGTTCATATGCATTCCTCCACCGTGCATGTCATGTTCGACCATTGTTCCAGCCATAATTATATCTAATGATATAATATTGCAGGTGTATATGAACTGCAAAGAACATGGAATAGGATGTTATTCAGTAACCAATATGTTTATTACACAGTTTTGTCGGCCACGAGATACATAAAAGGCCTAAATGGCTTTTCAAACTCGATTTTTTTTTTAGAAAAAAAATGCGTATTTTTGTTTTGACAAGTATGGTTCATAGAGGGATCGTGTCGCCCAGGCATCTTTACTATCGCTGAATTGCTGCGAAAAGATACAAAAAATACATAATCTTTACCATATTTTTTAAAGCTTGATTGTCACATTTTGTCGAAAATGAACTAAATTTAGGTTAATATTTCTGTCAGCCATTGATGGGTCACCTTTGCTAGTAACCATCTAAGACTATTTTATTACGTTAGTCCAAAGCTGTTTTGTATTTTTCTTTATCCTTTATTTTTTTTAGCGTTCTCATTGAATGAATAAAAATCGGAGAACAGTCTCTTGGTTGCTCTAATCGAATGAAACCCCAAATGTTTTCTATGCGTCTTTGCCTGCGTGAACTGCCTGTATCTAATATCTAGCCATTATCATACCTTAAAATATTGGGCCGTGTTTTCATGGTGTGGTATGAAAATGCTCATTAAAAAACTCATTTTTAATTTCAATATCCCATCTTTTAGATACGACACTGCTTCACTGCTTGTAATCTGCTTTTTCTGGTGCACATTTGGAGCATTAATTCTCATCCATTTTTTCTACTCATTCTAATCTATCAATACTCTTAATTGTTTTATGATAATATATTGTGAAGCCAATATAGCTTCCACGCAATCAAATTACCACAGCCTGAGGCTATATTTGAGTCATTTGTTTTCAACTTGAGCGAAAATAATCAGCTTAAAATAAATATTCGTGCATCAAAAACACACGAATTTCAGACGTATCACATGTTAAAATTGTATAATTGATTAGTTTCTAGGCCACACTTGAATTTTTAAATGTATTGATAAGCAAACCAATTCAAATTACCCGGCATCTAATACGGAAGCATGGACGCAGTTAGACAATACTGCCCAATTCATCAGGTCAAGATTTGGACGCTACATTCTGAATAAAGAAGGTGGAGGATTTTTTATTCAGCTTTGCCCTCGAAAGCTAGTTTTGTTTCTTTATTTAAAATACTCAAGCAGAATTTTATTTGTCAAGCATGAATCACAGATGGACCGCGCCTAAGTGGCGCGATCCATCAGTGACTCATACTTGACGAAGTATGTAAGACACATAATGCGCAGCAATTAGGACATGTGAGAGAGCGCTTCTTGGAAATCTATACACTTTTTAAGTTATCGTTTGCACTCTAACTATAATCCTAAACCTAGCGACACCTCTATAAAACACGTATATACACAGTAAAAAGTTACCAGTAACTAAACCCCTAATTCGATTACTATCGCCCCGACTAAACAGTTGCTTAACTTATCTTATATAAAACATTTCATCGTTGGAATATTTCAGCGACTTATAACAGAAATCTTCACGTAGAATGACACAATATGACAATAAGCATGACATGATTATATTCTCCCAAGCTTGACGTCACTAATCGAACGTCGTTCGGCTCACTGACAAATTACTCAGACTGCAATAGCCCATCCCTAGAGCAAAGTAGCAGCATGTATTGTACTGTACAGTAATCTATGACTTTATCGCATCGGACCATGTGAAGGCAGCATCGGGTGAAAGAGAAGGGACAAGACTGGTGTCAACCTTTTAAAATCGAGCGCACCAGACTCCCACAAAAAAGAACTATTATATAAACAGAATATTTTTGAACTAAAACTTAAAGGTTGAAAAATATTCTATTCATAATATTGAGTCAAATTTAGAATATTTCTTTGTTTTGGAAAAATATGAATCTCGATAATAAATTTGGCTAAAGACTCGGAAGAATTTACACCCGTTCTATTACATCGCCGACCCTAAAACGGGTAGGAAACATAACGGAATAGAACATGTTCGCTAGACCAGCACCAGAAAAACGTTCTCTAAGTTCCACTTTTCCTCCGTTTCAGTTCGGAAATTATACACGATGAGATTTGCTATCTGATCTTTATATCTGTAGTTTGCCTGCAAGTTAAGTTAATTCTTCCTGTCATCTTAGTGGATTTTGTCATACCTATTAAGCGAATCTTCTCATTGATCATTTGTTAAGCAAGAGTCATATTTGGGTGGATTTTAAATACCTGGACTATCTATGACCCAAGCTTAACAAAACAAAACTCACAATTATACTACACGCTGCTGAACTGAAAAGATTATAATATAATATTGAAATTAAAAGTTTGGAAATCCACGTGATGTAATCACCCTAAAGTAATCAAAATTGTAAGCGAAAATGCCACAAAAGTAAATTAGGAAATTACACATAATATGATAGCATTATTATGACTCATACACTGTAAGAAAAATGCAACAAAATCGCTGTATTTTGATAGTAATTTTGATTTGTGATATTCAATTGAAACTTTGGAAAAAACTTTCGGTCATTTATGGGCTGTTGATGCAACGCACCTAGGCGGTTTATACTTGGCATAAATCATCTCACCAAAACGCGATTTCGAAATATGAAAAGAAAAATTACTGCTAAGGAAAATGTAAATTTACTGCCTTTTTGTAACCGTGTATAATTGGTCAGAATGTACACTGTGAGGTAAAATTAAATTGAAATGTCGACTTTTAATCTACAATATAAGTGCTCATGTAAATGTGTATCTGGACGTAACAAAACAAAATGAAACTAAATACGAATGAAATTTTGAATCGATGTTCGAATAAAATTTCTCCAGTCTTATGAATGAAACAAAATTGAAAAAGTGATTTACGACTTTATTTTTAGCATAAGTTTATACAAATGCTGATGCTTTACGAGTCTGAAAATTTTTTAATACATTTTCAAGTGTATGCTTACATCTCCTGCGCAAATATATTCTCATATTTTAATTCGGTAAATGGAATCCAACTGAGGTGATGCATTTAAAAACTTCTCGGACTAACTAAAAAGATACAAAATTATTACGCGTTTTACATTAATATTTTTAACAACCGCTATGTTTGCATCAGCCAGCTAGTATGTATATTTTTGATTATATTCTAGAAAAAAAAGCTCGTCGAGATATCAACTTTGAAAAGATGATATGTGAATTTATCATCTCTCAGGGCAGATGCAACCCGCTGCCCTTTACTAAAAGCACTGAGGTCTTCCTTAAATCTTTTTCTTTTTTAAACTGCAGTTGCTTGCACTCCATTCTGTGGTGGGTCGTTTTAGACGCTGCTTTCTTCCCTTGTATTAGGTGAATTTCAAAAAGACAGCATAAACCTAACTAATACAACGATAAATTTTAAAACTAGTTGGTAACCATGGTGACTTTTATTCTAATGCCTGCAGCAATATTAAACTTTAGTCTAAAAATACCTGCCCCTAGCCCAGACATTCCTAAGTAAACCTTTCTTTCAATGCTGCTACCTGCTACGCATGAAATCTTCTATTATTCGCCTCAGCATTTCCTCATGTATAAAAAAGATTGTCCTAACATGTTTTGTTAAGTATGGGGCATGAATCGATCATGCCGCTGAGACGTGGACGATCTGTGGCCCATGCTTGACAAAGTAAATCAACTTTATGATTGAGTTTGATTTAGCTTTGGATTTTTGTTTCTCGTTAAAAAGTAAGTCGACCATGTCAGTAACTGTTGCACAAAAATCCTGAGCCCTAAATATCATGTGACGCAAAGAAAGATATTTTGACGTTTGCGCTAAATGGATGGGAAAATTTGATTCGCCCTCAGACAGGATATGTTGATCAACACGAAATGAAATAATCATCGTGGGCAATACCCGTGTTATGTACAATTACTTCGATTGAACATGTTCCGTCAAGGTCGTGGCACTGAAGGATCGTTATCTGTCGTTTGCATGGCACACTGATGTCTCCGACCGATAATACAAACCTTTTAGAAAGGCTATTCTCATACTATTTTATTTTGTTCATTATGGATCGTACGGGGCAGGAATAGAAAGGTGGGTTTCCAAAGCTATGCCTTCCTCGATAGAAACTTGTTTGATTGTTTCGTCGACGTCATTGACACCTTTGGGGTGCATAATATATTATTAGAATCCTTAAAATGATTGTACCGCTGTTGATGGGGTTACACAGCTTTTGAAATATGAACTACCGTGAAGTTGATCTCAATATATTTAAATTGAAAATCCAAGTTTGAGCCCCAGATGGACCAATGGTTCGTGTTGTGCTCGTGAAACATGTGGACATGTAGTGGACCAATTTGACCTTCATAAAAAAGGAATTGTTTTAAATAGTTTTTTTTAAATTAATTCCTATAAAATAGCGTCATTTTCTAGCATCGTTCATTTTTTTCATTCAAGAAAATAACGCTTTTGCCGACTCAGGCATTCGTGTAACAACACATCAATCTCAATACAAACTGTTTTTTCTCACTAATTTGATCCCATATCACATGTTTGACTGGTCGATATAGAGTGTGTATACCTCAATAAATAAACGTTTCAAATAAGTGAAAAGCCGGAGGCTCCTTTTTAAACGATCACGCTTTTTGATTATTGCAATTTGTCGGGCCTTATTTAAAAAAATTATAGAATTTTTAGAAAATGTATTGTTCTTTTGTTTGTTATTTTGAAATTTTCTGAATTTGATGATATATTCACAATTTTGTGATTTGTTGTTTTCCCTGCGTTTGTTTGGAATGCCGTTTGACTGATGATCGAAAAATACTTTTTTTGAACTTATTTGATAGATTTTCTGCTAAACACCGTGAAAAAAATCAGCGATATTGAAATAAAGCCAATATATATTCCAATACAGGACAAAATTGCACTTTAGAGTTCAGGGTTCCGAATAATCCCATTAAAAATTTTGTACACACATTATTCTGTTGTTAAACTTGAGTTACTGATGAATCGCGCCTACAAGGTTACTTGATTCATTTTGTCAAGCATGACATACTGAAGGACCGCTCTTCGTCGGCAGAAACCATCAGTATCCCATAGTTGTCAAAACGTGTTTAGAGAAATTATTTCTGATTAAGAAGTATTTTTTTAACTAATACTTGTGACGTGTGGCTAAGTAAAACCGAATCATTTGGAATTCGAAGCTGATTCGAATATCGGATCAGATTGAATCGTTGGCTAACAAATATTCAATTTTTACTATTACTATTATTGTCTCCATTATGATAATCAGGAAATTTAAATTTACAAATATTAGCATAAACTGACTTAAAAGCGATTCATTTTCCATTACGCTCCAGTCCAAGAGAAAAAAATCATTTACTTATTATAAATATACAATGCTTCAGGCCTAAAACAGCCATACTTTTGATAACACTTATCAAATCTGGAAGAAAATTCTAAAAATGCCTCGCTTTTTAATAAAAGCTGAGTTTTCGTTATTATCATACCTATCTTTTAACTAAGTAACTAACTAACTTTTAAATAAGTCATCACTGCTCTCTGGTAGTTCAGACATTATTATCGAAAACTTGGATTGCATAAAGACACTTGTCGCTTTTCAAAACTGAAGAGTGTGACAAGTATACTTGTTATAACTTGTGTCCTGTCACTGTATTGCCATCCAGTCACTTTCTCCAGTATCGCAATATTATATCGTACCATGAGTTTTAAATTACAGTATCTCAGCCAAGAATTTGATTGGAAAGCAAATCTGTTTATTCTGCGAATAAATTACGACGATTCAGCGCTCTTACAAAAAAATCATAAGAAGGTTGTCTTGTAAAATGTTGAGACACGAAAAAGTTTGATTGTTATGACAGCAAACTTTACTATAGTGAATAAAGTAATTGTACATTAAATAAACTTCATTTATTTTAACTTGTTAAGTTTTTAATTTTTTCTTGTTAAGTTATTTTATTTTTAAACTCTGTATGAAGCTGACTATTTGGTTAATTTATCGCCTTCGGCGCAGTCAACTGTGCTAGCTTTTGTAAATCTGATTCTGTATGTACAAACTGTAATAAACTCTTATTTTTAAACTCTGATAATTGTTGTTTTGATATATACAGAGTAATATCATATTCCAGTCCGCAATGGCATTGCACGTCTTGCCCAGCAGTTTCCTTCCTCTACGAATTTTTTGTACGAAAACGCTTTGTTTTGCTGTCTGCTGTGGTCTGTTACGCTTTGAGCTTTTGAAATGATGATCTCAACAAAACAAAAGACCGTGACGTTCACGCTTCATGCTCTGTGTTTAAGAGATATGTTCGGGTCATCCTAATCGTAAAAAATTATCCGAACCTGTTTTGTACAGTATGAAGTACCTTGATGGCGCAATCCATTTGTGGCTCACGATTGATAAAAAAAAATAAAAAATACAAATTTCGGTAAGGACAGGCAAAATGAAAGTTAACTATTGCGTAAAGAAATTAATTTGAGAGCTGGGGCTCGCGAATTTTTTTGGCCTTCCTTTTAAGAATATACACGAATTTGGTGACGAAAACGACAAGACTATGCATAATATGTTATTGCCAGCCAGAGTCGCGCCAACCAACTCTAGCTTATTTCAATAACAGCCTAAAGAAAGTTATTTTAAAGTAGTTTAAATGTCTAATTACAGACAAAATATCATGCTCTCAATCCACAGAAATTAAAGTGAAAATCTTTCCTGTAGTTAGAATAATATATCAATTCTATAAATTAACATAACATTGCATACTTAATATATTAACATTGCTGTGGAATCAGAACATGGTATTTTCCTGTATATGCTTGATATTAGGATAGGATTTCATTTTTATTCGCATTGCATTTGTAGGGTAATGAGTATTTTAGTGTAACGACGAATGGTACAAGAGAAGCTAATGCGTTCTTACTGTTGTGCTGTGCATTACGATACTGTTTGTTAGATATAAACCCACCGTCCTACCCTGGTGAACTTTAATTTAGTGTTACTTTATAATATGCGCCGAGATTTTTATTTATTTAACCAGCATGTGAAAAATAAACGGCAGAAAAAAAATATAGTTAACAAGCAATAATTTACTAAACATCACATGTGGAGGGCATCACAGAGAACCCTTTGTGGGTTTTCGAGCTGTGAAACCAGAGTGCTCAAGGTAGATTGATTTAATATAATTCGAGAGGAACGGGAGTTAGAAATAAATGGGGTTGGAAAAAAAAGTCGGTGCAATGGACGGAAGTAACTTATTCTGTAAATAAATAACAGTAATTCAAAACAAAAAAGGATAATGATTCAAGTACAGAGCCGAACTGAAATAAGTATGTCAATCATGCTTTTTATTTTTTATTTTTTAGGAATCGAGTATCAAACTGTACGAATTGCTGATGGACAGAAGAAGATTGCTTTTTTAAAGTGATTCTTTCGATAAGAAGAATATTGACACTAAAACAAATTTAATCGGATTCAGCGTTGCATATAAATTTTTCATACAATAATTATTTCAAAAATGCAAGAATACAATGCTGCTACTGTGGAAAATATTGATACTGTAATATTGAAATACTGTGGAGATATTTGAAAAAAAAAAAATATTAAATTCAATTTAGTTTACCGTTTATTTTATTGCATTTTTGGTCAGTTTATTAATGTATCAAATAAGTAGTACTGGTGGTTCAGCCAAAAGTCAAAGAGGAAAAGCTTTTCATAGTCGTATATTTAGAGTACTAATAATTTGGATGACATTCCTAGCTGCAACTAAGCAGCTAGGATTTAGCTATACCAAACAGAGACTATCAGCTCAAATTGATAACATAGGTAACTTAGCTATACATGCCCACACACAATAACATACATAGTTAATATAGGCATGTAATTGCAGTTGAAACCATAAGTTTGTGCATTAATAAGCCAATATAAAAAAATATGAAATCAAGTCAGGATTCACGACTAAAACGGTTTGATTCCAATTCTCCTACCACATAATAAAATTCATATTATAGGTATACACTAACCTAAAATTTCATCATTGCTCATAGCCATCAAGAATATGTTTTTTTAAAAGTCGATTAAATGTAGCAGGAGAGCTATCCTTCAAATCATGTGGAATTTTTTCCCACACCTCAATGCCCTCAAATTTCAAAGATCTTTTTGAAATTAATGAAGTGCATTGAGGTGTAAAATAAACTCTTCTTGCCACACTACGTGTGGAATGAGTATGAACATCTGAAAGTTTAAGGAAATAATTATGAAAAATTGGCGGTAGTAGATTGTTTTCAAATCTAAACATAAATTTCGCAACTTCACATAGATAAATATCATTCAATTTAAGCAAATTACTCTGAAGGTAAAGAGAATTAATGCAAAGGCGTTTTGATTCTACAGATAATAAACATCTGAGAATTTTGTTGTGCAGTATATTCAAAGGATAAAGAGTTGTTTCATTCGCACAACCCCATGCGAGTATTCCATATTTCAATCGAGAGTAAATCAGACTATAATAGAGCATTTTAAGAGTATGAAAATCAACAATATGTCTAAAGTTTATAAAGAATACCCAGAGACTGTGACAATTTGCTTGAAATATGATCAACATGACACTTCCACGATAAATTTTCATCTATTAATACACCAAGATATTTTATGGATTTAGTCCTTTCTATTTTTATTTGTCCAATTTTTAGATGGAAATCAAAGCCATCAATCTGTTGCCTAGATCCAAACAACATGAACTTGGTTTTTGAGTGGTTCAAAGACAGTTTGTTCGATTTTAACCATTGATCAATTTTATCAATTTGTTTATTCATCGATAATTGCAATTCAGTGATGTTAAATGCAGAATCTAAAAGGGCTGTGTCATCAGCAAATAAAGTTGAATCTAGAGAAGATAGAGACGGTAAATCATTTATATATATAAAGGAACAGCAATGGGCCAAGTGTACTGCCCTGTGGCACACCACAGGCTATATATTCAAGATTAGAGGAAACATCATTGCTCTCGATGTATTGCTGACGCTGGCTTAAATATGATTGAAATAGTTTAAGAGGTGTACCCCTTATGCCATAATGTGACATTTTATCCAAGAGTATTTCATGGTTAACAGTATCGAAAGCCTTGGCTAAATCCAAGAAAACTGTACACGATAATTGTTTATTGTTAATATTTTCAATAATTTTTTCTTTTAATTTAGTTATTGCTAGTTCAGTGGAATAGTCGTTTCGAAAACCAAACTGGCAGGCACTTAGTGTATTATTTTTTTGAAAGTAAGTAGAAATACGAGAATACAAGAGTTTTTCAAATACCTTAGCAAACTGAGAAAGTAAGGAAATTGGTCTGTAATTATTAGGATCTAGCTTCGATCCTTTCTTGTGTATTGGGATAACTTTTGCAAGCTTTAAAACATTTGGATAAATTCCTTGTTTTTAAACAGGCATTTATCATTTTGGTCATAAAGGGTGCTAATATATTTTTTTGCAATTTTGATAAGTTTGATAGGAATTCTATCACTTCCTATGGCTTTTTTCTCGTCTAGCTTACCAAGAAGATATTCCACCTCTGATAATGTGACATCATGAAGGAAAAATGAATTACAAGAACTAGGGCCAAGTGGAATCACCTTGGTATTACACGGCACTATTATTGCATCTGCCAATTTACGGCCAACATTAACAAAATGACTATTCAAGGCATTACAAATTTTATAACGATTGGTGATTTTTCTTCCACAAACATCAATACATGTGGGCAAATTTTCACACATGGTATTTTTTCCAATAATTTCCTTAATCTGCTTCCACGTCTTCGCAATATCTTTTTGACATGTTAGGAGCCGGTCTTTATAATATTTTTCTTTAGAAATGTATACTAATTTTCTTAGATAGTTTTTGTACACCAAATACTTCTTAAAATAATTTGAATTTTTATCAAGATAATATTTTTTTTATACATGATATTTTTTCTTTTTCATTGATATGAGAAGACCACGAGTAATCCAGGGTTTCAGTTTCAATTTAGTTTCTTTCTTAGAGAGAATTTTCAGAGGTACATGCCTATCAACAACATCTCTAATAGATTTAATAAATGCATTAAACATATCATCAGCATGATACCTTAGGTTAACTTCACGATTCAGAAGCTATATTTCAAATGTTCAAGATAAAACTCTCATTAAAGGAAATGAATAAAACAATCGCTTATAGACAATCTTGACTGCATGTATTTTACATGCTAATTGAATTTCAACAAATAGTGGAAAGTTGGATGAAATGATCACGAGTTATAATGCTGGTGGATGTTGCTACTTGCTATAAACATATTATTAAAGTAAAAATGTTATCAATCAATGTTGAACTGTTTTGTCCTATTCTGGTTGTCACTGTTAATGCCACAAAAGAAATCCAGCACTATGAACACCTATTTATGTAATTTTTCATAATTTTCGAATCAAAATCATATTTTAAATATATCAATGTTAAAAAGGCCGATAATATATGTACTTGAATGATGAGAATTGCCAAGATAATTTTAAAAACTGTTTCCAGTTCATTTTCAAATTCAGAGTATAAATAAGAGGGATGTCTATAAAAAAACCAATAATTAATTTTTTCCTTGACAATTTTGAATCATTGCAAGTATCAATTTCGATCCATAAGTTCTCGCAGCTCTCAAAATTTCAAGAAAGATCAGGCCTTTCTATAGCATTCAATGGTATCTAGTCTCATATACACCAACACAGGCAATCAATAGTGGGTGAAATCTTGATGATTAAAATTTTAGCCAGCAATTAATACATTTTCCATATTATGACTCAGTCTAGTTTCCGAAGATTGCCAATACTTCTGGGAGATTAGATGTTTTATGAAGTAAATATTCTATCTTGGACTTATTACGTGACAAACTACGGATACATTAAAATGTAATATTTGTAAATTTAGATTAGATTTTTTAGCAATTCTATCAATGGCATCTTGTGTGCTAACATAGTCACTTCCAATGTCCCATTGAGAAACATCAGGTATAGGGGCTTTGACTTATCATAGAAGTTATTACTTTCAGTACAGTCAGATGAAAGAACTTCTATCAACATCAAAGCCAGTAGAAAGATTTTCAGCAATGCACACGACAGTAGTATGGATTCATTACTGTTCCCTAGATGAAGTGAACTGCTCTTTACTCAAAAGACGAACATTGATAGATGTATCTAAAAAATGCAACTATCACAGTAAATTTATCAAATTAGAATCAAGGTCAAATGAATCTAAGCAAAATTTGCATCTGTCTTCACAAGATAGAATTAGCCATTGATATAAACATAATAAGCAACAAAAATTTAATATCAAATTTTCGGCATTATTGATTGCCTGCGTACGCATGAGATGTTATTGAAAAATTATCCAAGTCTGCTGGACATGAAATTTTGAGAGCGTCCGCACCTTTAGTTTTCCTAACATGTTGGTGTATACCATGGATAAGTGTAGGCGTATAGATATCCTTTTTCTTTCTTTCAATATTGATGGCTGCGATAGAACAGGTCGAAATTTGATACTTGCAATGATCAAATTCTCATTTAAAAAAATTAATTATTGGTATCATTTATAGACATCCCTCTTATTTATACTCTTTTTTCAAAATGAATTTCAAACAGTTTTAAATTATCTCTACAGAATTCAAGTACATTATGCCGGGATTTAACATTGATTATTAAAATTTTTGATTCTAAAGTGAAAAATTACATGTAGTGCGGCTGGATTTCTTTGTGGCATTAACAGACACAGAATGACAAAACAGTTCAACATTTGCAACTTTTTTACAATGTCTATAACATTTTCATTATCTTTCTGTTTATAACCATGAATCTCTAAGATAAGTCGTCCACCCATTTCGTTCCAAATTGTCATTTTTTTTTTCTTGATTGCTTAGTGCAGTCAAGTTCTATAAGCGAGATAATTCAGATTTTAACTGAGAGTAATTATCTTGAACATTTGAATATAGTTTTCTTCCAAGAAATGAAGCTTATGATTCATGATATCAATGCTGATGATATGTTTAATGCATTTATTAAATCTATTAGAGATGTTGTTGATAGGCATGTACCTCTGAAAATTCTCTCTAAGAAAGAAACTAAATTGAAACTGAAACCCTGGATTACTCGTGGTCTTCTCATATCAATGAAAAGAAAAAATATCATGTATAAAAAATATTATCTTGATAAAAATTCAAATTATTTTAAGAAGTATTTGGTGTACAAAAACTATCTAAGAAAATTAGTATACATTTCTAAAGAAAAATATTATAAAGACCGGCTCCTAACATGTCAAAAAGATATTGCGAAGACGTGGAAGCAGATTAAGGAAATTATTGGAAAAAATACCATGTGTGAAAATTTGCCCACATGTATTGATGTTTGTGGAAGAAAAATCACTAATCGTTATAAAATTTGTAATGCCTTGAATAGTCATTTTGTTAATGTTGGCCGTAAATTGGCAGATGCAATAATAGTGCCGTGTAACACCAAGGTGATTCCACTTGGCCCTAGTTCTTGTAATTCATTTTTCCTTCATGATGTCACATTATCAGAGGTGGAATATCTTCTTGGTAAGCTAGACGAGAAAAAAGCCATAGGAAGTGATAGAATTCCTATCAAACTTATCAAAATTGCAAAAAATATATTAGCACCCTTTATGACCAAAATGATAAATGCCTGTTTTAAACAAGGAATTTATCCAAATGTTTTAAAGCTTGCAAAAGTTGTCCCAATACACAAGAAGGGATCGAAGCTAGATCCTAATAATTACAGACCAATTTCCTTACTTTCTCAGTTTGCTAAGGTATTTGAAAAACTCTTGTATTCTCGTATTTCTACTTACTTTCAAAAAAATAATACACTAAGTGCCTGCCAGTTTGGTTTTCGAAACGACTATTCCACTGAACTAGCAATAACTAAATTAAAAGAAAAAATTATTGAAAATATTAACAATAAACAATTATCGTGTACAGTTTTCTTGGATTTAGCCAAGGCTTTCGATACTGTTAACCATGAAATACTCTTGGATAAAATGTCACATTATGGCATAAGGGGTACACCTCTTAAACTATTTCAATCATATTTAAGCCAGCGTCAGCAATACATCGAGAGCAATGATGTTTCCTCTAATCTTGAATATATAGCCTGTGGTGTGCCACAGGGCAGTACACTTGGCCCATTGCTGTTCCTTATATATATAAATGATTTACCGTCTCTATCTTCTCTAGATTCAACTTTATTTGCTGATGACACAGCCCTTTTAGATTCTGCATTTAACATCACTGAATTGCAATTATCGATGAATAAACAAATTGATAAAATTGATCAATGGTTAAAATCGAACAAACTGTCTTTGAACCACTCAAAAACCAAGTTCATGTTGTTTGGATCTAGGCAACAGATTGATGGCTTTGATTTCCATCTAAAAATTGGACAAATAAAAATAGAAAGGACTAAATCCATAAAATATCTTGGTGTATTAATAGATGAAAATTTATCGTGGAAGTGTCATGTTGATCATATTTCAAGCAAATTGTCACAGTCTCTGGGTATTCTTTATAAACTTAGACATATTGTTGATTTTCATACTCTTAAAATGCTCTATTATAGTCTGATTTACTCTCGATTGAAATATGGAATACTCGCATGGGGTTGTGCGAATGAAACAACTCTTTATCCTTTGAATATACTGCACAACAAAATTCTCAGATGTTTATTATCTGTAGAATCAAAACGCCTTTGCATTAATTCTCTTTACCTTCAGAGTAATTTGCTTAAATTGAATGATATTTATCTATGTGAAGTTGCGAAATTTATGTTTAGATTTGAAAACAATCTACTACCGCCAATTTTTCATAATTATTTCCTTAAACTTTCAGATGTTCATACTCATTCCACACGTAGTGTGGCAAGAAGAGTTTATTTTACACCTCAATGCACTTCATTAATTTCAAAAAGATCTTTGAAATTTGAGGGCATTGAGGTGTGGGAAAAAATTCCACATGATTTGAAGGATAGCTCTCCTGCTACATTTAATCGACTTTTAAAAAAACATATTCTTGATGGCTATGAGCAATGATGAAATTTTAGGTTAGTGTATACCTATAATATGAATTTTATTATGTGGTAGGAGAATTGGAATCAAACCGTTTTAGTCGTGAATCCTGACTTGATTTCATATTTTTTATATATGGCTTATTAATGCACAAACTTATGGTTTCAACTGCAATTACATGCCTATATTAACTATGTATGTTATTGTGTGTGGGCATGTATAGCTAAGTTACCTATGTTATCAATTTGAGCTGATAGTCTCTGTTTGGTATAGCTAAATCCTAGCTGCTTAGTTGCAGCTAGGAATGTCATCCAAATTATTAGTACTCTAAATATACGACTATGAAAAGCTTTTCCTCTTTGACTTTTGGCTGAACCACCAGTACTACTTATTTGATACATTAATAAACTGACCAAAAATGCAATAAAATAAACGGTAAACTAAATTGAATTTAATATTTTTTTTTTTCAAATATCTCCACAGTATTTCAATATTACAGTATCAATATTTCCACAGTAGCAGCATTGTATTCTTGCATTTTTGAAATAATTATTGTATGAAAAATTTATATGCAACGCTGAATCCGATTAAATTTGTTTTAGTGTCAATATTCTTCTTATCGAAAGAATCACTTTAAAAAAGCAATCTTCTTCTGTCCATCAGCAATTCGTACAGTTTGATACTCGATTCCTAAAAAATAAAAAAAAAAGCATGATTGACATACTTATTTCAGTTCGGCTCTGTACTTGAATCATTATCCTTTTTTGTTTTGAATTACTGTTATTTATTTACAGAATAAGTTACTTCCGTCCATTGCACCGACTTTTTTTTCCAACCCCATTTATTTCTAACTCCCGTTCCTCTCGAATTATATTTAATCAATCTACCTTGAGCACTCTGGTTTCACAGCTCGAAAACCCACAAAGGGTTCTCTGTGATGCCCTCCACATGTGATGTTTAGTAAATTATTGCTTGTTAACTATATTTTTTTTCTGCCGTTTATTTTTCACATGCTGGTTAAATAAATAAAAATCTCGGCGCATATTATAAAGTAACACTAAATTAAAGTTCACCAGGGTAGGACGGTGGGTTTATATCTAACAAACAGTATCGTAATGCACAGCACAACAGTAAGAACGCATTAGCTTCTCTTGTACCATTCGTCGTTACACTAAAATACTCATTACCCTACAAATGCAATGCGAACTTTATTTTATTAAGCATTCATATTCATATTAAATGATCATGCGTGGAACAAACCTATTTGATTCAACTCTTCGGCCATTGCTTTTCAGGAATAATAGTATTAGGTAGTAATCGACGTTTGGATGCATTTATTTTTAAGTATCTTTTTTTCAATAGATTTCTATGTTAAAATCCTAATACTCTATTTTAAAAGCTATTTTATAATAAAAATATGATTCACTTAATTTTTACACGAAAAAAAAGTTGCAAAAAGTAAATCAAATATTACTGAAACTGGGCGGAAGTATTTTGAAAATCGAAGTTTGCTACTTGTTAAACGAAATGACATTGATACAGAATCGAATTAAGTATATAATAATATACTGAACAGGAGCGGCCGCGGGGATGAGTTTTCAAAATATTTATGAATGGCAATGTACCCATTTAACCCTATTTGTTGTATGAACCGGAATAGATATACTTGGTCACACTGGGTCAGAGTAAATATTCTCAGTCGTACGGGAATTTTTCGATAATTCTTTTTTGGAACGAGGATAAACCACATCTGCGAGAAATGAATGTGGTCCCGACACTAGCTGATCCACAGTAGGGTGACTAGGTGTTCCCAAAAGTGTTCCTGAGTATTCAGGATCTCGAGCGAAACAGACTAAAAGTTTTGCTGCATGCGAGTAAATGTTCCCGTTGTGGATCTGATAGTGATCAACAAGCAGTCCATCGCATCACACATATTTATGACTGCAACGCTGATCTGCATTGGCTTGCCACCACTTCACACACGACACCCAGAGGTGGCGTTTCAGTTGGCGTTATCACCGGTTTCGCGTTCCTGCCATCGTGGTGGATCGTTCTTGAATTCGACCCCGGGGCGGTATCTGACGTATTTATGGTTTCACATTCTCGCTCGATATAGGCCTAACCGTACATACTTTTCATCAATGTAAGGCCAGATCCCCAAAACTTGTACATAGGTTCAAGTTGACATGGTCGACTGAAAATTGAGTACGGTAATTTAGATAAAGAAGAGTCTTTTGAGTGAAGCATGGTTAATCAAGTGAAAACGTTGATAGGCGTAGTTATATTCATGTCTACTGCAGTTTCAATTGCGTTCATTCGGTACCACAGAAAGCCTCAAGTAAAAACTGAATCTGAATATGTTCCCGAGTAAGTTAAGACTTATTATCATAGATCAGTAAAACTGAAAAGTATAGGCCTATAAAAATCTAGATTTGGGTTTAAATCGTGATTGTTAATTATTAAATAATAAGAGATTAAAAAGTGTACAACAAACTGTTAATTTATTTAATTGATTGCAAAAAAAGATACCTGTACCAAATATGCGAAGAAAAACCTATGTTAGGATATTGAAAGTTGCAGTATCAACATTGACACCTGCAGTTATCCAGCATTTTGATTTTTCAATACACTGTACATGTGCTGACAGATATACCTTACCATTGCTGAAGATGAACTACAAGACATTAAATTTTCAAACATTGATTACTAATCCAATTTTCTTTCTTCATTGCAGGCCAGTTGTTTGGGAATATTTCAAATCTTTGCCAAATAGACTTGCTGCAAGTTACTATCCTCGTAAAACAACGCATGAAGAAGTCAAGATCGAACCAGTGTTTAAAAATAAGGTGTGAATACTTTGGGAAAATATCACTCAAATAGCTGATTAAAAATTCAAATTTATATTGCAGCATTATAAGTCTTGTTTGTAAAGCAATAGATTGCATGCATTCTGAATAACACTATATATATAGCAATAGGTTTTCAAACATAGGGCATATAGTTCAATGCTAAATTGCTTGGTGAAATATAGGGTATATTTGATTAGATTGGGCGTTGGAGGAGATATACGGTAATTTATCTTATAACATTCATATAATTGTTGATGTTATTAAATGAAACATCGTGATTAGAAAAAATTAAATTTTTTATTTGATGCTCATCACAATCTTGCAGAATCTTTAATGCAAGTATTCATCGTTTCTTTTTTTTATCCAAGTTCATTTATATTTAAATTGATCAGGAGGATGGCAAGTTCAATATTACATTCCTTATTAATTCAAAACCTGAAAGCGCAGCCAGGCGCAAAGTTGTTCGGAATACTTGGAGATCAATAAGAACTTTCAAGAATGTTCATCTTTATCATATTTTTGTCGTGGGAACAACAGAAAATCCAGATATTCAGGTATCAGTCTTTGTATTCAGCCTAGCTCAAGAGTTGCAGTGCTTCATGGAATGTGTATTACAGGCTTTATATTTTATCGTAAAATCTAGAATTGAATTCTAAATACAAATTTGTTTTAAAATCTCTGAATGTTTAATGAAAGGTTAAAAAATTTATATTCTATTAAATCAAGAGGAGGATTTGACACGTTTTCTTTAACATTTTTCGATAATGTACTTAGGTGGAGTGACATCACTCCACATAGGAACATCGCCATATCTACATTAAAATTTGGTAGGTGTAGTTTCACCACTCCCATACTCTTTAGTATGACTTGTTTTGGAATCGAGGATATTGAAGAGCTTCACAGCTGATAGTATTCAATGAACCTTTTGTTTGTCAATTCAGGACAAAAGGCCTTCAGAATAGTCCTAACGTATTTTCTGCACGCCTACAAGGCAATTAGAATAAAACAAAGAAGTGGTAGATGAGTTTGCCATCTCTCAGGGCAGATACGAATCATTGCATTTTACCATAAGAGTTCAGTTCCGTTTGGGAATGTTTTTTTTAGAGTGCAGTTACTGTTTCTACTCGCTTTTAACAAACTTTTACATAAAAAATACTTAAGTTTATAACAAGCAATCTGGTAATAAATTACAATTTTCTTTCCTCAGGTAAATTTGGAAGAAGAGGCAAATAAATATGGTGATATATTGTTAGTGGGTGTTGCTGAAAGCTTTATCAATACTCCAAAGAAATCTTTGTCTGCCTATCATTGGATCAGAAAAAACACTTTGATACAAACTAAATTTTATATAACAACGGTGGATAACTGTGTAATAAATATTGCTACAACAATCAACTTTTTACTGCAACATGAAAAAGAAATTATGCAATCAATACATTGTGGATATATGTTTGAAAACAATACTGCCGTCATTAGAGGCAATGGACCTAGAAGTGTTTCAAGGAAACTCTATCCAAAAGGGACGTACCCACCTTTTTGCAGACAAAATTTAGTTATTCTGAGTCTTTCTTATATAGAAAGGATACACGAAGCTTCCTTGTCTACAAATATAACAGGTTTTCATCTTGAAGATGTTTTACTTTTTGGAATTTTGCGAGAAAAATTGGGAATAAAAGATAGCATAAAAAATGTTAAAAACTTCGGTAAACCTCTCGTTTATTATCCATGGGACGAAACAGATAAAGTTTTATTAAAAATGCAACTAATATGGAAAGATTGGAAAAAAGAGTTGTATAAAGAAGTTATAAAAAGTCAAAAATCCCTGAATCCAAAATAATCAATGTTACATCGTGAAAGTAACACAATGAATTTATATATTTTATCAAATGCACTTAAAAAGTATATACATATATATGATGAGGTATGTTATCAAAAACAGAAATGAGACGGGTACTTACTGTAAAACTAATATTCTATATACCGTACACACAATTTCCTTGAAAAGAAAAAAAGGGACAAATTTTGTTCATAATTCAAATTTGAGAATCTGATTACCGTATAGTATTTTTGCTAGACAACCATATAAGAAAATACTGGACTATGACATTTGTATGAATCAGAAATTTTATTTTGTCAATCATGAGCCACAGATGGATTGTGCCTTTTCGTCGCAATCCAGCAGGGGCCTATGCTCGACAAGTCCGGTTATCATTAAATTTTTTCATTATGGTAAATTAATTGATAGAGATTCATGCATGACAAATAAAATGTCTGTTCAGGGGAAAAAGGTAATATTGATTTCATTATATTAACAAAAGCTAGCAAGTGCATTACTAAATACAAATTAAATCAATACAGAGTCGCAGACATTTGCACAGATTTTTTTCGAGTCAATAAATATAGATTTATCGATTAATGTTCATTCTGTTACCATTAAGATTTTTTTAGTTAGTGTACCCAGATAAGAATTTGTACTATTTATTCAATCTCCAACTATGGTGAATAAGCTGATTTTTCCTATCAAATGCACTTAAAAAAACTCCCATGTTTTAAATCATTTGTCCAAATATTTTTAAATGTAAAGATGTCAAAACGACTAAATAATGCATACGACATTGATGAATTTGAAACCTTTCTAGGAAATTTAACATATTTATATACAATTTGTTTCAGAAAACAATCTTGAATTAACACAATGATAAAAATCACCTATTCTTTGCAAAATTTGGATATATATTTTAGCTCAATTATATGCAGGAAAAGTGTGATCGAGGATGTCTAAAACGAATCAAATAGATTCGAAAAACACATTCGATATAGTAAAACTCAAATAGTGGGATATAAAATCTGTCATTTTTATCACATAATTCCAGACAGAAAAATTTGTTTTTGCTCTTGACATAATTCCACGGAATCATTGTGTGCTATAATCAAATTTTCTATTTTTGCAATTTATAATTTTCTTTAAAAAAGTTAGATTGGCCCCTCTCATCAAAAGCAAGGCTGAATTTGGAATAGAATCAGTATTTCATATTTAAAATTATTTTCGCTATGTATTTGGAATGTAAAATTTTTGCTTTTGGCCATCCCTGAGCACGAAATTTTGTTCAAAATTAAATAATAAATTAAAAATTTATTGACTGTAATTTTGGCAAATTAGTCCCATGCTGTAATGTCATTTAGCTCAAATTTAATTCCATAAACGACAATATTATGCAAACTTAAATTTTCGTTAACATATCCCTAGTTTGACCTTTACTAGAAGCATCATTGTGCTGTATTTCAATTTAAATCGGCATTCGGAGCCGCGGCAAATCGGAATTCACTTTGTTTATAATATCTGAAAGCTTACTCAGGCGCCAAATCCTACTTTAAGAATCTTTATCTATTTCGTTGTGTGAAATATGCATGCGAAAACTTAACTTCCTAAATTGAAAAATGAATTATTTATTTTAAAAGTGCTTTTGTGGTTCATGTTTCTCACTACTTTGGCACCATTTTTCCTGCAAACATTTTTATCAAAAAGGATAAAAACATGGTTTCAATAAGATTTTGTTCCGTAATCTAACATCGAAAAAAGTCTGCCATCAGAAGGAAATTTCACTCAGGGAAATATGAACGTTAACTATATAACTTTTTTGATCTTCTAGCAGTAATAGAAATAAAAAAGTAAAAATAATGAACACTGCCATTAAATAGCAGTGTTGATGATTTTAAACCCCCCTTTTCAAGAAACTGACGTAACAGTTTTGTTCATGGATAGGATACGAAGGGCAGTCAGTACCTTGGTATCATGTACGTTTGGTCGATAAGCCGTAATTGATAATTTTTGATTCAATGTTGTTGATGCTAATTATCTCACTCATTTTAATCTGCAATAGATGCATTATTCATGTACAGCCTTACATTGGAAAATTTGTTTCGTATTATTATTGTTATGTGCAATATAACACAAGAAGCCCTTGTCTTTTAATGAGCACCCGTACTAAATTATTGATAAAAGGAAATTTTAGCCTTGAATCATTATATATCATGGTAATTTGCACTCTGAAAATGCTTAGTGGTATATAAGCCGAAAGGTAACGTAACCAAAGCATCGACGTTTTGGACAAATTGGTTTATCCAAGGTGTCATCGGACTGACAGAAGGTCAAATATACATAGAAAGAAAATGACTGCAAATTGCCATCCAGAGTTGTTAATTAATTTTCTGAAAACTACATCCAAGAGATCGGCAAGCATACCCCAATTGTCTTGTGATGATATATTACTCCAACTAAACACCAGAGTCGGAAAAATGTTGATAAAATATGTTCTGTCAGGCATGAGTCATTGATGAATCATGATGACGGAGGTTGGCTCATGTTTGACAAACATTCCTGGCGGTATTGATGGTCTTTTGTTTCATCGTGTTTTATAGCGTTGTAGTAGTTTTTAATCGCTTGAGATAATGAATTGAATCTTATTTTTTGAATAGTTTTAATTGAAATGAACTATTTTTGTAATAAGCCACCTTGTTCAATGTATTACGCATTATTGAGTTAATTTTCTGTGTTTATTGGTTATGTATTTATCCTATAAGTTTTTCGCAATTCGAGTTATCTCTTCCAGGTGCCAAAATTGGGTTAAATTCATTAACATATATTTCCTTGATAATATTATTTGATAAAGTTTAACTTGGTTTATTTATTGCGATAATGGTTCAATATGTTTACCTATCAGTACTGTGTTCCAATGCTACTATTAGAAGCCATGGTACAATGTACTTAACTTTGTGTAATATTGAAATTTTGTGTTATCTATTCAACATGTGCATAGTTTCGTATTTTTCTTTTTGTATTTAGTCTCTTGTTTGTTTAATTTTTGTATGGTACTTTGCGTTTGATCGCAGTGAATGTTTTAATGAATGAGCCATCCGTCGTGTATAAATAAGGATGGTAATTTCAATGCTGATGTCACAATGGCGTCAAATAACAAAAGACCATATCTATTTCCATTATTATCCATCTCTTGCGCTCGTTTATACCTGAAATGTTACTAAATCTGAATTTCCTGATAAGGGATGGATAACTCAGAACACATCACTATTTCAAAATTTTTCCAGAATGCTTTGAATTGACTTCTAAAATCCGGGCAGAATATAACCATTTTTGTGTTATTTCACATAATTGCCACTCTGGTATCAACTGGTGTGTCAGAGTATTTTATCGTCAAGTCCTCTAGAATTAAAAATAAGTATATCAGTATAACAAACGTTGTTAAAAACATTATGAATCACTACAAAAGTTTTGAATGATAATGACGTTGATGTGTCTCTAGGACACCATTAGAATCGAATCTTATTATTTGGAATCAGATGGTTTACTGAATTGTGAATTTTTCCGATAGTTATTCTAAAATGGCCATCCCTACACTCATATTTTATAAATTGTTGCAATACTATTAATTAGGAAAAAATCATGGAGACTTTTTTCCGTTGTGAATTTGTCACTGACAGATCACGTTGGCAAGATTTGACCTATAAATGAAGAAAATTATGATCTGGTTTGCTATCTTTCTGTTCTTTATTTGTATTGTACTTTCAATATTTGAGCTTCGTTATTGTATGAAGAAAAATAAAGCATGACAATATAATATTAAAATATTATATTCTGCACAGTTGCACGTTTTTCAAAACACTTTGAATTTTCTGTTTGTGAAATCATTTTTAATGCATTTGTTTGAGCAGAAGATAGATGTCACTCGCCTGTGTGATCCATCAGCCTCAAATTTGGACCAAAATCATACAAACCTTTTGTGCAGAAGATTTAGGGCAAATTTGATTCATATCTCAAGGGTTATTGAATACAATCATATTCTGAAGTTGTTTATTCAAGCCAGATTAAACAATCCATTATTCTTGCGGCGTCTGAATGGTGATGCTCAAACCTGATCCCGGATGTGGAATCTTAGCTCCAAGTTAAATTTTGTATAGCAAATTTGGGACTCATTATAGTAATTTTGTTTTTACACCAGAATAACTCATTTGAATGGGTCTCTGCAGTTCACTAGCAGCCACCCGAGATGTCCAGATCAGCAATAATATTTAGGTCGAGACATTCCAAGCAATAACTTCCAATATTTTTTCTAGCAATGAGTGCAAGATTTCAAATTATTCATCCAATGCTGAAATTGTTAATATTTTTCTCTTTAGCCTCTTCTATTCATTTTCTAAGTTTTTGGATGCTTAATTCAACATAAACAAGTCTGAACTCTGGCCAATTATTATTGACGTCTTTCAAGTTTGCATTGCAGAGCTGGTATTTTTGCAATCAAATATTTGGGCTTTATTTTTAATTTCGAGATTTCATTTAAATTTTTTGTTTGTTCACTCTCTTTGGGATTTTCACTTAAATGTGATGTTTAAGCTGTATCTCAATCAGAAATTTCATTTTGTCAAGCATGAGCCGCTGATGGATCGTGCTTTTGCTGGGGGATCCATCATTGACACATACTTAACAAAACATGTTGTTCAACCATGATTTTCGGATTGGGATAGTAATAATAATAAGTAGAGTGTAGTTACCAATTTTTTATATTCAAATAGCAGAATATCAAACGATACACAAGTTAGTATAACTTTACCTTTATGATGTAAGATGTTTTGAATATTGCAATTTTACCTTTTGTTGCTGCACTTATGAAGCTCAAAAATTTTGTTGGTGGAAGTTTTATAAAATTACACATATAATAAATATGACATCCCACTGATTATATTGTGTAAAACTTCAGTGTGGAAGGCAAATGATGTTGTTCCAGGATGGGTGTGTACCCTACAGAGAGCAAGGACGTCAGGTTTTTGCTGACAGTCATAGCTTGTGTGGGAAAAGTGTAAAGTCTAAGGCAAGAACTTAACAGAACGCAGGTTGGCGATGTGGCATCCAATTCGAAGCTTTTAAGTTCATCAGACATGTGGAAAACGACAATCGACAGAATTTCATGATTTTTTTCCTAATTAAGCCAAGAAATTTCTCTAAATGGGGTTTTCAGCAGGATATTTTTGAAAAATGGGATTTAAATGCCTAAAATCGGCTAATCAAGAGTAATCACAAGATTAATTTTAAAGGCCACTCCATGATTTTTCTCAGTCAGCATGGGGGGCCGTAGCAACATGGCCCCAAAATACACCAGTGTAAGATTGCTGGATACCCTGCCAAAAGTAAAAATTGATAAAATAGACTTCCAGGCAAATACTTCATCTCAAGACCTCGAACTGGTATCTGCACGCGAGGTCATGGTATACCATTGTACGGACAGGTCGCGGCTTCCCTCTTCCACAGGATGAAAACGCAGTTCTGTCTTTTAAGTAGCTTCTCATTGGCACAAAGATCAGAGAAACCAGGGCAACTCTTTGTAAACCTCTCTCCAATGACATCAAGTACATTATTCCTCCAAAACACAGTAAAAAAATACTGCATAAAAAGTTCACAATTACGTGATATAAGTTAACGACGTATGATCTTATTTAGCGCAATGCTGCAATATAACATGATGAATAAGCAAAGTAGTCATTAAGACTTGCAGCGTGATCCATCGTCGACAAATTTTAGACTCTGAGGAAACATTGCATTGCACTTTTATCAAGGACGGTCGCTTACGATGAGGGTAATCATTACAGAATAGTTGCCCATGGTTGACCTATTTTTCATTGGAAAACGGGCACTTTCCCTGATATCTCTGCATAACCCGTAAGAGTATACATTGCTCTTAATTTCATATTAAAAATATCTGATTTTGCATAAAAAGTATTTTATTACAAATGGCATTTTTTACTCTGTGACATCTGTATAAAGCTAATCAAAACAGTAGATCATTCAATATTAACTCCAAAACTGCCACTTTCACTAAGATAACAGGATTTAATTCCAAGCCGCAAAGTGTCACACATATGACACAATATTACTCTTAATTGAAAATTTTTCATGTATTGATTTTCTATCCGATTCATGCTGCATTTCACCATAGCATTTCAGTTCTGTTTGAGATGATTTGTACAGAGTACCGTTCTCTCTTCGCTTAGAGCGAATTTTCAATAGCTATGCAGGGTTTAAATATTTCTACATGTCAGGCCCAACTTTAACATAATAAAGCAAAGGTAAAATAAAACAGATCCCACACAAGCACTAGTAACAGAATGACTGGAAGATATTCAAATATATATATATATATCCAAAGAACCCGAACCTTGGTGCAGAAGCATGAGTTCACACAAGCCCTGGATTCAGAAAATTAAATAATTATTTTGAAGATTAAAGTATTGCATCTGATTCAATCTCGTTGAACTCATAGTACATCACAGTTTAAAAATCCACTGTTAAATCACAGCTTTTGCTGACGTTTCTCAAAATGTTTTTCAAATATGAAGTGTATTTCATTGATAAGATCTGTGGTGGTTGTAGATCGACCATGCTTCTCAAAAGCAGCTCCAGCACAAAGTTTTGAAACCAAACACGCGGCATACGCACTGAAAATTCCAGGGTTGTAGTCAGAAGATTCTTTTGCAGATCTGAACATGACAAATAATTTACTCAAACTAGTGATTATGGACAATTTGATGGACTAGAATCAATTAGAGTATTTGAAAAAAATATTTGGCGATAGCTTCATATCCTTGAGCAAAAGCAATTATAATCAGAAACATATCAAATCAAGCACAAATGCCGCCAATAGTTTAGACAGTGAATCACAATGGGCCCGAATTTAACTGTGGCCCATGCTTGACAGAATAAAGTTTTTTCAATTTTGTTGCCTCAAGCAAAACTATCCGATAAATAAACAATATACTTTTGTCTCAGTGATTCCTGACTCAAAGACCAATGAAAGAACACAGCTGCTGCTCCTGATAGAAGATCTCCTTGTCCTCCACATCGACGCGGACTACCATTAGCTTTCACTTCAAGAACTGGAATAAAAAATTTACATACTTTACTCCAGTTTGGTCTGGGGGAGGTAATTGAACTGACTCGTATTCAAGTATTAGAACAGATATTCAGACAATTGTGGGATTTCTGAACAACATTATTTTCATTTTTTCAAACGTAATTAAATTTGACTCCACAGCAGCAAAAATATGTTGGAAAACATAAATCTTAATTACCTGAAATCTTTAAAATTAATTTTGAATGCTATTTTGACTTGAAAGTTCATTAAATCTACATTAAAGTTTTAATATCTTCATTTTAGGAATCTGTCGTCTTTTAATCATGTTTTCTAGCAACCTACAGAATAAAACGTGACTGAAGACTTATGGTATATCAAATACTTGACACAGATAATTTGATTGTTCTTGTTCAGATAAGCAAACTAAAATTCCTTTTTTTCAAGCAATTTACCAATATTTCCATCTGAAATGATATCATATCTATGTTTCCTAGCAACCACCAAGCCTCCCAGTGCTTTACTGACCGCCGATGTCAATACTTTGTCATCTTGATTGACATCGCAACCCTGTAGCAACAAGATTTAGAAAGGTAGAACAACGCAGGCCTACATATTTTTCATCAACACTATCAAAACAACATCAATGCAAGGAATAAGGATATAATGATATGTCGGTATCAGATATTTTGAACTCAAAGTAACATGTAAATATATATGTACTTTAGGAGATTTTGATACGCAGACTTTCTTTTAGTAGTCCCAAGTGCTCCAGTTCGTTATTTCTGGGATAAATATATGCATGGCTTTAAAACCTGCATTACTAGACAGACCAGAATTTAGGGTGTTTTTTCAAAATCTAAGTAGAAAAGTTTTTGATAATATTTTTCTGGCTGGGAATTTTTGGAAAATAATAGGCATGGATAGCACTGATGTAATGAATATCATATCCAAAAACTCACCACAGCCTGACAGAGTCTCTTGAACTCTATTTGATTCGGAGTTAAAATGATATTTTTATATCCTCTGATCGATTGAAGATTATTTGTGATCATAAATAAACCATCCTAAAATAATAAAATCGAGTAACATTAAAAATGGGCGCATTCCCGTATTAGGGATGTTGAAAGAATTTAGTTCAAGATTAGTAGCTGCTCTGCTGCTGGAAGAAAATAGTTATTATTACAAGAGCATTCATCGAAAAGGAAATAGCCATCATAGCTAAATAGTAATGACTCTTCAAGAAGGGGTTTGTTTTTAAACTTTTTTAGCTGTGCACCCGGACGCTAATCCTCATAATTTGCACATCACCTACATCTCAATATTGAACATATGAAACAGTATAGTCATTTGTTCATATGTTATTTTGTCAATGAAATAATTTGGATACCAAATTATGTGTGGCTTTGTAGGAGTCATAGCATCCATTTTGCTTCAACATTTTGTTTTCACATTGATCAGAGTAGGAAAACCACTTTCACAAAATAACAAGATTATTCCCGACACTCCGAACTACCCCTCCACTTTAAAGAACCTCTGGTTCACAATCAATGACAGTATGTAGTGGTCTAAAAGACTTCAAAATCTTCAGTTTTTGTCATGTCATCAAGCACAAAATATGGGTCTCTGGAGGATAACAGTGCTAAAAAATAGCATATCTTACAGCATCAATCACCAAAGGTTTTCCTTGATTTTTCAATTCATCAATAATTGAGAAGACTGTTTTGAATATCACAGGGTTTCTACCTAGACCAGGTCCTATAACTATTGCATGTAATCGTGGAATCCATTCCTTCATTTGCTCACTTGCATCATTGTCACTCCTGAAAAAATAAAACCCTTGGTAACTATAAGTAAATAGAACGGAGGACAAAACTATAAAAATAAGAAAATAAGGCTGTGTAGTGTATAGTCAGCACAGTCAATTAAGTACAATATCAGGTGACAGAAATTTTTTCCTTCTTCAAGTGTCCAGAAATTTGTGTAAATTTCCTCAGATAGACAAGACTTCTTCACCATAGTGACTTCTATTTCATAACAGCAAAAACATTGGGACTCCACACCCCGGATACTAACAGTTTAGCCTTCAATCATCCTGCGAAAGCACTCATCATCAGTTGCTCGTTCTTCAAAAAAATAATTTTCAATGGATGATGATTATAAGTTGCGTATTTGTAGTTTTGGAGATTCTTATTGAAATTTTTCAAACATGATACAATATAGCTGATTAAACAGTGCAGAACTGAATTACACAAATCAAAACTGCGTTAAAAATACTGGTACCATAGATATCCTTATCTATACCGGTATATCTGTTAGAAGGAGAGTAATTTTATTTTTCACTTGTTAAGTGAATTCCTGACTTAAAATTTGACATAAATCATGACTTTGCTTCAAATGTGGCCGCATATCATCAATTTGGTTTATCAGGCATGTTGAGATTTTCTATTTATATAGTGAATTTTGAAAAAATTAACTATAAAACATCCCTATCTGGGACATCAACTTACAGGAATGGGTGCACAATTAATTCAGGACTGTATGATTTGATCACCGGTGCAGCAGATCTCGTACAAAATACGTGAGCAAGATCAGCTCCCTGTAAAAATATAATGAATATTGGAAAGATCTTATTGGGAGAAATCGTTATAATTCTTCCACATTCACTGGATCTCTCCTTTACCATATAAATAATATTATATTATCAATCTACTCTAAACAGAAATGCCTATTTCCATGTACACATATGGATCTGAAATTGCAAGTGAACAAGAAAGAAGGTTTTACAGCTCATAAACGATACCTCTGAATCTGATTCTGTTAGATTTGTAGATCATCATCTACTTAGGTGGGAGTAAGTGAATCCTGCATGTTTTACCATGAAACAATGTTTTCGATTCAATGGAACAAATAATTGTTTATGAATCAAGATAACAGAGCCCATGTGAAACATTTCACTGCTTGCCCTTACAACACAAATTATGACTATCCCTGATGACAATCACAAGATATATAATAAAACAGATTGATATATCTAAAGACCACATATCAAAACAATGCAATTTTGCATTCATTTTTCTTAAACAGTAAATTTTCTCACTTCAATAAGCAAACTTATTCAGAATCTTATACGAAGAAAACAAGTTTAGAACATACCAGTTTTAAGGCAGATATTGCTGCAAAATAAGGTGCACCAGTATATCTGAAATAAAAAAATGAACAATAATAAACAACTAATTGCACTAACAACAGGCATTCTATATCAGTAATTCATTTTAGTTCGAAGACTCAGGTGGAAAACCATGATTTGTAGAATACTGGTTACCCGAAATCAAAAAACAGTAATTCGAATAAGAAAACCAAAGTTGTCTGAAAGTACACCACTCAATCTGAGAAAGGCCTAGAAGAAAGCTGCTAACAGCCACATAATGGCGAAGAGGTCCTGAGAGATGTAGTATTAGCGACTGCACTCGAAGTAGTGGAAAACATTCCAATTAGAGCTGAACTGCCATAATAAAGTGCAGTGATTTCTTTGGGCGATTGGACAGACATCTACGATTTTTTGTTCAGTCCCACAGAACCCCTCAAGTATTTTCAAATAAGTGCGATAATGAACGAACTCCTCACTCCCTCCAATGATCCCAATACGACCAGATTGTCCCTTATGTTGCTCATAAGTTAGTGGTGGAACAAAGTCCTGTATTCTTTTCAATATTTCATCCGCAGTAAATGATGGACAAGTCGCGTCTTGACCCACTGACATAGTGGTGTATGATCTGTCAAAATATGATAAAAAAACCTAGAATTACATGCCAGAGTTACAACAGGTAATTGACTTTTTTTTACAAGATCATTCAAGCCTACAAAATATACGATTATGGCGAACACAGAGTAAAAAAACAAATACAGATATATTTCATCTAAAGTTGCAAAAATAGGAACTAATGCACAGACTTCCAAAATGCGGGTCTCGCAAGCGACTCATCCTAACCTGGGAGACAATGCCACATGCTTGCAGCATCGGCGCCCCCTAGTTAGGATGAGAATATTCTGCCAGTTTTCATTTTGGTGACATTTGGGAATATGGTACTAAACTTCACTAGACCCCAAAATGCCATCCACCCTGTTACGGTATTCAAATGAGTGGAGAAAAAAAAGTTTGCTACCAAACAATCATGGCAAAGCGCATTCAGTGGTATCAGCACTGGGCAATGATAAATTCATGCCATTCTTTAATGCCAAAGAGCTTTTTACAACTCAAGACGTAACTTAGTAGGCCACTAACAACTGCAAAGAGGACTGAACACAGAACTGAGTGAAGAGTGCATTGCTGAGTGATTGGAATCTGCACTGGGCAATAGTGAAGCCATCTATGCTTTTTTGCTTTGTTCCCTTTGCGCTGTAACACTGAGGAGGAGGATAAAAGATTTAATGGCGCTTACAGCTTGAACAAAGCTTTTTGCGCCGGGTCAAGTCAGACAAATATTAAAAGAAAATTTTGGATTATGAATATAAAAAAACAAAATAAGTATCAGACGAGTCTATCAGAAGATTTAACAAATCTTAATACATGTTAAGCAATTCTTTCACCAGTAAGTAAATAATATAACCTGAAAGGTACATCTAAACTAGCACCTAATTGAAATAATATTGACCTTTTGCGATCAAAACATCTACAAAATCAAATCAAATGGGCAAAAGCAACAACAACAGCTGTAACACGGGGCCGATTGCAAACCCTGCACTTAACTGCAACAGTGATTTGGAAACAACGGAATTTAGACGTTGGTGAAATGAAATCAAATTTTAGTAGACTAGGATGATAATAGTTGGCAGTTGGGGGCAGTGCACAAAAGTTTGATAGACGCACAAGGATGTAAGTAGTTGGCCAGTTGGGGGCAGTAATTATCAAAAAGTTTCGATAGGCTACGCACCTTTAAAAGGTATAAGGTTGGTTTGGTTAAAAAAAATAAACTGTGTAGTTATAAACATATAAAAAAAAACATTTACAATGAGGGAAAAAGGGGGTGTAAGTATAATATGGATGACAATAAGATGTAGATAATGTCCACATAACTTATTCAGACAAAAATATAATGCAGTAAAATAAATTACTATGGTTGCCTTAGGATATGTTCTTCCATCCTATGAGAAATAGGACAAAGGGTGTTAACTTTAGATAGAATACTGTGAAATCAACATGTGGATCAATTTGTAGAACTAGATCAAGAAAATATTTTTTTTATATAATGTATATGGCTAGCTCATCAATTTATGAGTATTGCTAATTACTATTTTGAAGACAATAATTATAAGCTTTCCTCAGAAGCATTGTCATTCAGAATCCATAGGTAAGAGAAAATCGAAAACGGACGCGAGCAAAATCAGAAATGCAGCAGAGCACAACACAGCGGCGATTCTGATTCTGCAAACAAGAAATGAAGAACACGAGTCACGTGATTAATGCACCAGCGCCGACGCGAGGGATCAGTGGAGAGTTGTTCTCAGTTCTTGTTCCCATAATCTGTATTGTTCTGTAGTTAACGTGAGAATGTATTGAAGTTGTTAATCGCACAGCAATTTAGAATGGAAATTGCAATCGTGTGGAAATTTGGAATCATCACCTTATGGAAGTGCTTTTTTCACGCTAGGTACAGGGTATGCAGTAACGTTATGTGTTGGTTGCTGATCTCTGCAGCCTGAACAGCTGAATGAAGAATCAAAATTCTGGTAATTTTAATATTAATCTGATAATTGGCTAAATAGTGAAATTTATTCTGTATTATCTCTGAATCTAATTTTTTGTTGGGCATACTCTGATAAAGGTGATAAGGTAATTCTATTGTAAAAATCCTGCTCGGCGTTCAGGCTGCAGGCATTGGAATTACGATATCAGATTTCAAATTGGGTATCAAATAACAAAAGTGAACCACAGAGTACCTACCGTACCGTACCTTGATTGGCAAAAGAGTGGGAATCAAATACTGTTATAGATTAGATGGGATACGCAGTATCTTTGGCAGTGGCACATCTATAGAGAGTGCACTGTACACTCAAATTTTTTTTAAGGTAATTTTTTTTAAATGGTACCGGTACCCGTACTTTTTAAAATAAACTTCCTATCACATGAATATTTTCTAATTTTTGTATTGAACTTGTTTTTGCTCATGAAAAGATGCTTTTGTGTATGCTGCATTCATCTGCACAACCCTGTGAAAAAAATTATGATGCATTCCCATCCAATGTGCATCCTTGTAGTCCTTATGTTGAAAGCAAATCGATGTAAACTGTTAGGCAATGCCAGCAGTTTGTGACATGATCATTCTGTTGCCCAGGTCTTGATATATACCAGAGCGGAGAGAGTACACTAATTAACTTGAAAGTACCCTGTACTTATAAAGAAAGTGGAGGGACTGAATCACTTTAAAAATGAAATCCTCATATTTCATAACATGGAATTCCTCTCTCATTTCTTATTTTAATAGTACATGAATCACTCACTCCAAACTGAAAAATTTTAGCAGAAACAAGAGTGTAACATAGACCATACTTGATTAGACATTCATTCACCAGTTTGTCATTTTTGAATATAGTGCTATGTTAGAATATAGTTTTGGATGCCGTAATTTATTTTTTTTGTTGGCAACCATTTGTCTTTACGCCTTCTGCGTGGCAGAGTAGCTAACTCTTTGACGTCTTTGATGTACTTATTTATACGTAGCGCACCGTGGATAATGGAAACGTGATGACTATGTCGATTTGCACTGTCAAATTATGTCATCACTTCCTTCCTGCCGTTTGCCGTGCTAGTAAGTAACTCTTGAAATATGTACAGAATTGGTATGAGCTAGAGATAAATGTTGCCTACTAAACATAATGGTCTATCTTTGGCTCATGCTTGCTTGGCAATGTATTGTTACGATGTTTCAGTAATAATTGTATGGCATTTGTTGGGCTTAAATTGAGCTGTATGTTTAATCTATGGAATGGAACTCATCTCTGGCTCATGTTTAACAAAATAAATTTTAAAGATCTTATTCCTATATTGCTATAATATAAAGCTTGGCTGATGATGTTTTATTGAGAAAATTGATCCTGGGAGTCATTCTCGACAAAATTAAATTCTGATTACAGTTAGAAGTTATTTTAAATTGTGTCGCTTTTATAGAGCATACGGGTATAATATGCCATGAAATATGTTCATTCCAGACATTATTGATTGTTATCTGTATTTATAGACTGATTAACGATTATTGCTTGTTTTAGTAAATATTGAGTTATTAATAAAATTTTAAATCTTCCCCAACTTTCAAATTGCCATTGATTATAATGTCTGGAATAAGACAAATATTTAGGGTGCGTATTAGACCGATCAATATATTGGATATTTTCTCAAAATCTACGTGGACAAACTTTTTCTGGTTGAAAATCCCAAAAATTTTTAATATGAATTGGATTCGACAAAGATAAGATCTCATAAAAAGGTCAAAGGTCATCGAATATACTAAAATGCATTTTAGCCATAACTCGAAAAACTGTACAAGATAGAATACTGGGTCATACATCAAAAGATGTGGCAGCCAAACTTATATTTATCAATAAAAATTTTTCTTATGAATTGAAAGAACAAAAGCTATGCTCAAAAAACTGATTTAGGTGTTGTAGCATGATATTGACACATTTTCTAGTACCAAACTCTTATCTTCTCCAAGCATCGTATTTTGGGTTCTGATTTTTTTCATAAAATGTAGCTGGTTAGCTAGACATTTATTTCCCAAACCGGGGTCTGGAGACAAATTGGGATGCATGCAGAAGTTTTAGAAGATCAGTATAAATAGACTTTGGTGTTTTTAATTTCCAATTGCCGGTTTATAAATTTTTGAATAAGTAATTAACTGAAAGTAAACCTGGTCAGGACGAGTCTTCCCGTTTCATTCAATGTACTATTGTATTCAATAGTTATTGCTTTGCTCCTTTTCTTTTCATGTCTGAAGTGGCGATTTATTTTGAACAAGTCTCTTCACACACTACTTTTTGCATTTTTTCTGTGATATTGTTTGGAATTTCAAGGGCTTTGAATATCAAAAGTCCACCTACAAAAAAAGTATTTGAAAAGTTCAAGTGCAGACTCTCAGAGAATTGCTGTTGACTAGGGATGTCCAAAAATATTCAATTCGGAATATTTTAATCATAAATTATTCGATTAGATTTCTGCAAAATTTCGATGTTAACAAAATTATAATTTTAAATTTTTTTCGTAACTAAGTGTGTAATTTCACATAAATTGTAAGCTGATAGGAGAACGTCTTTGTTTATTATATGATTTCGATTGAACACTCTATTCAATTCGGGAAAAGTATTCGATTTGTTTCTGAAACCAAAAGATATTCGGTTTTGGTCACTCCTACTGTTGACCCATCTGTGGCTTTATATCGAGTCTTATTGTCTCATTGTATCCTTCATTCGTTGTTGATTTCATAGCTCCTTCACTTTTTTACAGTTTCACATGATAGCAGACTGGTGTTAACTGTAGGAAACCTGTATGTATGACATGTTGTCATTATATCAAGCTCCCTTATATGATTTCTTGTTAGAAAAAGAAATAAAATGGCCAAATTTAGTTGCTGCATATTGACATAAATTCTGCTCATCTATCACTCAAACATTGAAGAAAGTGATTCCCTGAAGGAATATGGCAAAAATTGCAAACATCATTGACTTCCTTGGAGTTTTTGGATAATTGCAATTCCTTATTCAATAAATACAATAGTTTGGATGTCAGAATGTTTTTTATTGAAATTTGCTCTTAATTGAGCAAGGCCTAAAAGTATCTTCCAAGAGGAACCAACCATTGGCCACATATTGGAGAGATACTTCAAAACATAGGAATAGCAGAACTGCACTGTAAGTGGAAAACATTGTAAGGACACTAATCTGCTATTAATAACTACTATAATTTAACTACCAGTAGTCCTTTTCCTTTTCCTATGCCGTACTTAGTTTGCAAAATTAAATTTGCTAAAATTGTAATTCGGATGAGACCTTCGGTTTTTTGCTCAGTTTGATTTGAACCACATATCGGTCAAACCTCTCAAACTCAGCAAAAATACTTTGACCTCTTTTTAAATTGTTGCATGGATTGAAGTGCCTAGCAATAAACCAATGTTTTTTTTTATATTAATAATGACAGGTTTACCATATGTTAATTTAGCATGATATTAAATTGAATGTGCGCATTGTATTGATAATAGCGACCTGATATTGGCAATTTGTCAGATACCTATACTTGCTGATGGCTAAGCATCAAAAAACTGTTGTTATCACAGGTGAGTTTTTGTATTATTGGAGTTATTCGGAGGGAAAGTATCAAACATGCCTTTTGGTTTGCTAATGGAATACTCAAATCTGAATTAAAGCATTGAATAAAAGGAATATTTTTTGTGCATTTGGCGAAGCTAAAAATATGAGCATTCATCGAATAGGCGATACTCTGTCTTTTTGGAATAATTGAATAAAGGGAAGTGTGAAGTGCATGGCTTTCCAATAATACAAATCCTGTCTCATAGAAGTCGCTGTGTCTTTTTATATTCAACTGTTTTGCAATATTACACTACCCTCTTGCCTATTGTTCTAGAAAGATTTAAGTGGAAACTCCATGAATTATTAAAAATACATTTGTATTGAGTGGCTGTTAATTGGTTCCTTTTAGGCGCTGCTTCCAGTTCTGCTCAGAGTGTATTTCAATGTAAAAAATGTAAATTACACATGTTATATAGTTTGTGTGTTCCACACGGAGAAGTCTGTATCCAAATAGAGTCCAGTGTTTTAGAATTGTGATTAGAGGTATTTTTGTTTTGAATTGGGCATAAGTTAGGAATTTGCTGCAAAATGGACAAAATATGGCTGAATATTAGCCAATTGCGTTTTTCCCAAAGTATCAAAACATCGTATTTTTATGGTGAATTTGAAATATCACTTCAACTTAACTACAAATGCCACTATATGAGTTCAATTCTAATTTCAAGCAATAGTATAAACATATCAGAATGTATCCATATAAAATATTCAGTCACAATTCAACTCTGGCCACATAATTTGGTTTTAAAAGTTGTCTCATGGAAACACTTTACTGTAAGGCAGGTGGAAAGTTCTCACGATGTGCTTGTGTGGGCTACTTGGAAAAAGGAAATGAATTGTTTTGGCATCAACCTACGCTTCTCTTCTGTAGTTCCGATGTGATTTATTTAGTATTTTTAATGAAGCCTGTTCTGGATCTAAACATAAGATTTTCAAATTACGGTAGCTGCTGAATTTGTGTGAAAACCAGGAAATTTTAAAAGAATAGACTCCTCATATTACTCTTAAATTCCTTATGCAATTTATACTTTTTTCGCTGGTAATACAAACATTCTACAAAACTATACACACTGCAGAACATCATCTACTCTGATACCCGTAGGAACAGGGGCCTATCAGAAGAAAAATCAGCAAATTTTAGAAGAAGAAAATGCCCCTTTCTCGCTGTCTGGTAGTAATCAAACTTTAGAAAAGGGTATAAAATCATCAATGCTGCAATGAAATAACAGTGTTGATAGTTATGAAGCCTTTTTTTCCCATCCGAAGAAAATGACAGAAAACATTTCAGACAAAGAAAATAATATTTTGTAACCTTGATTCATGCATACTGGTACTTAGCTATTGAAATACCTAATCTCTGAAAATTTAAATTTATTGCTATATATATCCAGGGTGTGATACTCGGAGTTCTTATGCATATGAACTAGCACTGAGACTTGATGAGCAGGGATACACAGTGTTTGCTGGATGCACGGATTGCAATAGCGTAGGAGCAAGATCTCTTGCATCTCGTGGATCAACCTCTTTAGCAATATTGCAGATTGACGTAACTAAACCTGATGAAATCAAAGATGCAGTAGAGATGATCGAAGACTCTGTCGGAGAAGAGGGTAGGTGTTCCATATAAAATTGTGTAGCAAAATCAGGGTTTATCCAAATTGTACCAATTAATCAGTTCCTCTTATCAGTACAGCTGCCTGTATAGCTCAGTTAGTAAAAGCATTCATCTGAAGCAGATTTGAAATCTTTGGGTATTGAATATACAAGAGGTTTGGTGGCCACCCTCCATTGCGCACAAGGTTTTATATTAACGCTGTTTAAAGCCCCCCCCCCCGCCGTACATGTCCATGCACATGAAAAATTAGGGAATATCCTTTTCTCTGGACTTGGAAGTGGTATTTTCATAAGAAGTCGTTGTACGGTTGAGTCGTAATAAACTTTTCTTTTGTTTTGTTCTATCCCTTCATTGCAGGTGTGTGGGCATTAGTAAACTGTGCTGAAGTATTCAGCGTAGCAGAGGTCGACTGGTGTCCGATAGCAGATTATGAGAAATCTATACAAGTCAATTTACTCGGTACTATACGAATAACTAAAGCATTACTTCATCTGGTAAGAAGAGCTAGAGGGAGAATCGTTAATTTGAGCAGCATTGCAGGTATGAAATAAAAGCCACAGTAGGAGAAAGCATATGCAGCTATTGATAAAGCACATTATACCTTAATTAGACCATATGCCTTAGTTATTCAATTTCATTTTATACCTACTGTCCTTGCATTTTATTGATATTTTTATAGTCAAATTAAGAATTGAATATTCAAAACTGCATTGATCATGGTGTATGCAAACTTTCACACTGATGTGTTGAAACAGAAAGTTCATTTTGCACGGGCCATTAAAAGTGATTGATGTTTAATATTTTTATAGTCAAATTTAAGCATTGAATATTCAAAACTGGCATTGATCATGGTATATGCAAACTTTCACACTGATGTGGTAAATGTAAAAAGTTCATATTGCACAGGTCATTATGAGTGCATAATAGTATTCATACACTATCAGTCATGTGACCTGTGTAATACTATATTCACACTCACAATTCAATGCACAATTCAATAAGTACTTTAATCTTGCTATCAGCTAGGGAGGTACCATTTGGTCAGCATTCTGAAACTTGATTGAAGTGAATTATGTTCATAAATTTTGATTGTAGGAATTCACTCTTAAGCTTTTCTAGAGCCACCCATTTTAGTGGATCACCCTAAACAGGGCAACTTAAATACAAACAGGGTTAGTGTTATTGGAAAGATATGTTCTTTCTGGTTTTGCTTAGCATACCCCAGTTATGATACCCTGGATTGAGTGGTGGGCATAATAAATCAGCTGTATTTGGCAGGACTTTAACTTGATATCTTGAACTCGCAAAGTCAACATGATAACCGCTAGGCCATCGTGTTTCGTATCTACACCTGGAAGGAACCTACCAACGATTATAATGAAGGCAAAGACCTATATGAAATGTTAACTTGCAACTGCACTCAAAGTGAAATCCTACTAATGTAATCTTTAACCGCTCTATCTTATAGAATCAGTCTATTAATGCCAAGCCATCAAATATTATATCAAATCAAACATTTAACCTTATTAAACTTGGCATTTCCCATGATTTAATGCAAAATGAGCCTTTTTAGAATAATTAAAAAAACGTGGCTTGTGTTGTGGTAACTAATAAAAAGCTTCAACACCATCAACACTGCTATTGAAGCTTTTAAAATTACCAGAAGAAAATGCACTGGTCGTGGAAAACACCCGAAAGAAAATAAGATTCTGCCAGCAAGCTATAAAGTGTATCGGATTTCGAATAAACTGGTGAATAAATTTCGACAAGCATCCCTTGATAGACTTTGTAATTGTTATAGTCTGTGGCTTATAAAACCTCATTGATTTTCGACTCGATGCAAAACTAAGTTTATGTGTATTGATCATCACAGATCCTCCGAATTTTCGTTCATTCGCCAAACAAACATAGTAACTGATAATATATTCTCTAGTGTTTGATTTGGGTCTACTCTGTCATCATTATGTAAGACTTTATCTTCTTCATTTTCGATAGGTCAAGTCCCACTTGATATTTTATTACGGTAGATATTGAATAGGGTTCTTCTTATCCTGTAGTTTAATTCATACTATATATGCGACCTGTAGTTTAATTCATACTATATATGCGATTCGCTATATAAATGAAATGCTAATATCTGGCCTGGCCATATTTTGCCCATTTTATAACGCATTTTTATGTCAAATATGGCTCATATTAAAAGGTTCACTACAAAAGGAATAGGCTTCCGAATACTCAAAACTAGAATACTTTTATCAGAGTTATCTATCTGTCTGTACATATACTGGCAAAATCCTAAGTTTGCATTCCAGAATGATTTAGATTAATAAATGTTACACGTAATTTGAATTCAATGTATACAGTTTTCATGTAAACATTTTCTAGGAAGTCGAAAATTTATTAATTTTTTGAATGATGTCCTTTATTCCAATAGTAATTGGTAAGGTTTCGAACTCTATTTAAAAGTTTTTTTGATTATTCTTACAAGGAGTTTTTGATATTTTGCAGTGAAATCATGATATATGCCAAATTTTTAAAATTTGGCATAAATCATGACTTTACTGCAAGTGCAAAATATGGTCGAACATAACAATTTTTTCTTTCATATCCGAAATGAGATCCTTTTCATGTAGTGATTTTCAAATACGATTTATCAAGTTAAAGAATAAGAACAATCATTTGATAAGCGAATCAACTAAGCATCTTTTTTAATTTCTTACACAGGATGCTTAGCACGTGCTGGACAATCTGCATACTCCTTAACAAAATTTGCACTTGAAGCATTCAGTGATTCATTGAGACAGGAGATGTTGAAATGGGGAGTGTTCGTTATTCTTGTTGAACCAGCATATTTTCCAGGTGGGTTGGAAATCTTTGCACAAGCACAAATTTGCCTCATGTCTAGTAACAATCCTAAGAAAAAAGACTTGTATGCTTTTCCCATTTCAGTTCATGTTCTTTTATACCCACCTTATGGAGTGGATCCATGGATCACTATGACAAAGGCTCTGTACTCGGCCACTTATATAGATGGGCAAGGTTAAAAATGAAAGTTGTTGGCTTAGCCGACCCAAGTTATTACACCAAAGCATGGATTAACAAGCTGGACTTGCCGGGACTTTAACCCAAGATTCAACCTGCAATGCCATCGCGCTCACATGTTCACATCTAAAAAAAAATTAGTGGGAAATATCTTACAAGATATTCTTCCCACTTGGTTGTCTTTTTTAATGTCTCAACTATATTGAAACTAGCAAAAGATTCTCCATTCTATGACTAGACAGTCGAAGGAAAACAACCCTGGTGCTTTTTACCATTATTATCGAGTTACTATCGTCTGTACTGATGTATCTCAATCTTGACTAACAGGTTCTCCATTATTGAATTGGATATTTAAGATCCTAATAAAAAGAAATATATTACAGCGAATAATGTACTAATATGAGCTCTATAAGTTGATTACAACATGACAAACCTTGTTTTGCAGCTCGAACTACTGTAAAATAATATTTAGTTAAGAATTATCATTTTTGATGTCTTATTTTAGTGGGTCAATCAATACTTTGCGAATCGAATATCAACATAAGTATGGGAACTGTGCCTAAGAATCTTCGAGATGTATACGGAGATGATTATTTTGTGGATTTCATAAATTCTGTAACTGATTCTGCTAATAGCCAATCGGCCGCTGGTGCAGCTGGAGACTCATCCGTCACTTCCCCTGTACGAAGACCCGAAAATACTCCTCAAGGATCACCAGCATCAACAACTTCATCTGCAACTTCCGGTTATTCTTCTGCTTCTTCAACTATGAAATCTGCTTCTGTTGACATGAAATCATCGTCAAAAACTGATTCAGTTACAGAAATAAAAGGTCGTACATTTTCAACCCTAAAAACCCGCGGAACACCTACTTTAAGCAACACGAACCGTGTTCTTCATGCTCTTGTGGAAGCGGTGACAGCGTCTTCACCAAAAGTGCGTTATTTTGTTGGGTCGTTTCAAGACAAAATGGTCAAAGCTCTTGCCCCCATGCTACCGACTGTGGTAATGGACACCTATCTTACATCGGGGCAGATGTCAAAGGTCATTCCAAAACTAATAAAAGAGAAAATTGAATAACATTACCAATGCTTTTATAGCTGAACATCAGTGAAATTACTTTTTTAAAATTGAATCAAATACTTCTTTCCACCTAATATTAATCTAATCCAATCTAACAAACAAATGTAGTCTTCAGAGCAAATTTTATACTGCAGATGGTTTCTAAAATGTAATAGGGACCTGAAAGTGACGATCCTACCAACCAGTTTTTAGAATACACATGTTTTTATATTCACCAGTCAGTGTCACCCAAAAGTTCAAAAAAATATTATTTGAAGGAAAATTTTTTAATGTGGATGTCACTTTCATCAGCCAAATTTTTCTTTTTTTGACTTGAACAATAAAATGAAAAATTTCTACAATAATCCAATAATTTTTTGAACAAATTTTTTAAATCAAGTCTGAAATGGCAACCCCAACTGAGTTCATCTCCAAGAGCAAACTCACAATATGAGCTAACAACTTTGAGGGAGGGTGAGTTAAGAGTTTGGTCTACTTTGGCATCATAATGGAAAGATGTCATCCAAACTTGCAGATTGAATATAAGTTATTCTGCTACTCCAAACTCCCGAAGGACATGGGTTTCATCAAACGAAATTCTGCAAATGGGTTAAATTTTGATGACATAACTTTCGCTATAAATATGAAATCACACTTTTTGTCTGGTAGTAATCAAACGGTAGAAAAAGTTCAAAATCATCAAATCTATAAAATAGCGGATGGTTCTGCAGTTTTTTGCCATCCAAAAACACGGCCTAAACATTCCGGAAACCGAAAAAAAGTGGTTCATAGTCATACCATGTCGATAAACGGGAATCTTACTTGGAACTGATATCTCCACAAGAAGTCATGATCCTCTACCTATCATGCAGGATAAAACAGTCTATCCTATCTTACTTTAACTAAACATGTTAACGGTTTGTCTGGACTGAATTTTAGTACTTTTCTATAAAAAATTTTTGGCATGAATATTAGATATTGTTTGAACAAGATTCTTTTACTTCGGCCTTTCATTTTGAATTTTCATATTTTTCTGACACTTCGGTGTCCAAAAATTGTCCTTTAGAATAAGCATAGAATCATTCTTTACCTGCTTAGCATAAGAGCCATTACGATGACATGATTTCTTTTTTGTGTTAATAGTTTTTAAACACCACATTGGTTATATTTTTATTTCTTTTCTGTCGTTTTGCTTTTAGAGATTATTGCTTAAACTAATCATTTAGCATTTTGTGTTTGTATCCTTGAAAGCATATTCTCATTTATTTTCCAAATTTCAGTAAATCATGCTGTCATCATGTAAATCATTCATGTTATAAAATTACTAATCAAATCATTTGTGTTTATGTTTGGTAGTGTGTGTTCATAATGACCTGATATTATCAATTCTTTCAAGCAAGGAATTGGCCTATCACAATCGGGAAACTTTGAGTTGAGCAAAACATATTTTGTCAAACTTCAACTACTGAATGAATGATTGTTCTGTTAAGGTTCATCTGTGGTTCATATTTGACAAAATAAAATTTCTGATTTTGTTTGTTCTCCAAACTCTTCATGCTTATAGTATGAATGATGAATAAAATACAAAAAGCCGGCATGAGTATATTTTTTTTATTAACTTGGATCCATTGGATCCATTGTCAATGGTTAAGAGTATTGCAATGAATGAAATACACAAGCCGGTGCTTTTCAGCGCAATTTACTGTTTGAGTGCACTTTTTGTTATAAATCTGCCTATTTGATCATTTATCAATATCGTTCAATCGCTAGAATATGGACGAATATTAAAATATACAAAGCGGCACAGTTGAGCCTGGTTTTGCATATTTTTTATTTTTGGCCTTGTTCTTAGTTAACCTTTGAACTAACTTTAATTTACAAATTGATGCGGGTTTCAAGTTAAAAGACTTGACATAGCTTTCTGAATTTTGTTGTTTAATATTTTTTTTGAATACGCTATGCTGTTTTGTTTACATTACAAGCATGACCAAATTTAGAATGTATTTCATATTAAAAATTATTTTTTTCGGAATCGACATAACAAGGTATTCCTGGTGACAACAAACAAAGATATTCTTTTAAGTTAAAATGAGTTTATTTTGATTGTCCCAAACGGAAATTTCTTTTCTCAGCATATTGATCCGAAGTATAGAAAAAATATTTTTATCACCAGAATATCAACTTATTTTCAGCAGTAAATAGGGTATTTCCTATGTCCATTATTGATACTTTGTATTCGGTTTTATGTTATAAAGATTATAAAGACACGTACTTGCCTATACAAACATGATTTTGTTAAGTTTGAGTCACTGATGGGATTGCCCTGTCAAAAATCAAAAATAAAATTATTGATTTGGTGTGTCTGCTCAGTTATGCAACGTCAGTTATTCTGTTGCCTTTATATGTGTTGTACAAATGGATTCCCGAGAGAATAAACGTACTTGATGTGACAAAGTTCATTTCGTTCTTGTATTTTTATGCATTGCTTAAAATCATTAAATTCTTCAGAAAGAGGAAATAAAAATCTTGTCGCTGTTCTGGGGCCAACCGGGATCTGAGTAAAACGGTTAGGCAAAAATACTCTTGGCTCGCCACATAGTAAAGCTGTGGGCTAATATAAAATTTTCCCCCGTTTGAGATAAATATGAATACAAATTGGGGAAAGTTTATTGCCCGGCATCAAGAATCTCGTCTCCATCGACAGCTGTCGAAAATGCTCAGCTCAAGGCTGCGACCTGAAGAAATGAGATTATGTTGGCTTGTCGAGAGTGCCTAGTTTGCTCAAATGGGAATGCGCTTCGATCGTCTCATCTCTGTTCGTTCCCGGGTAGAATTCCGCTAGGGATGAATGTTATGGGATAGGACGCCTCGCCGGTGCACGGTGCTTCACGTGAGCGCTGCTTACGGCTTGAACAGGCAAAATGGGAACAATTTTGAGCCAAAACTTCCAATCCGATTCGTAACTTGAGTCTGTCTAAGGTGTGGTTCGTCATACGATTAAGCGATATTTTCGGCTTTCTTCTCCCACAGGATAAAGGTGAAATCCTATCTCTCTCTGGAATCGAATCGTACGTGTTGCCACTAACTTTGTTAACAACCAACGATTGGTGTCGTAGCTCATCACTCTTCCTCACGTACTCCCATCTTCTCCCGATCAGATATACTTTGGCGAATGATGAAGCCCGGGTCAGTCGGTTAAAAGCGATCGTATTGTTTGCAAGTCTGGTGATTCAATGTTTCGCTATCGACTCACCGAGCATGGCAAATTATTCGAAGATTCAAAAAATAAAATAAAAAAGAAACTTATTCTGGTGAGTATGGCGTCGAGGCGAGGTCTCTTCATTACTCGTGCTTGACAAAATAAAATGTCAGACCGGGTTTTTCCCCTTCCAATTTCGAATTGATAAAAATCTACCAAAATGCTTGTTAGAATTTTATGACTATTTATCGGTGCATTCGTGATATTTTGACAATTTCAGTTCAAATCAGTATTCTATGACTGCATAACTTCCGTTGAAATTAATCAGCAGCTTGTTTATATCAAGGACTAATGGTAACACGTAGTTTGTAACTCGACCTTGTGTTAGACATAAATAAAGCCGAGCATGCATCATATGACCACGATTGATCGTATGTATTTTTGCGATGGTGCTTCGTATGCATGTGAACACAATCAACACAAAGTAATGCAGGCGTAATTTTATTACCGGAAACGTATATCAACGCATCGGTAAGACAACTTCACGTGTATTGTGGGCTTTGTTTCCATACGAACGGAACGACTTCTTCCACGGACACTTTTCTCATCGAACGGTTTATGATGATATTAGCCAAGTGAGTCCATTATATGATTACGTAAACAAAAAAGTCAAAAAAAAGTTTTCGCGCTTTTGCTGCGCAATGTTTGGTGCAAATTTTTTGACTACTCATGTTTATTTTATTATTTGACAATGCCCCCAAAGACTTGATACCTTGTGTCGCCGTTGCCGATCTGTGCCCAACAAATGCCAATTCATCATTACTTGGTTTCGCAAAGCGATGTCCCTTCAAAAATTTTGTAATTTTATACCGAAATATCTTTAAAATAGGCAAAAATTTTGCACATCCGCTGCTTGAGGTCTCGTAGTCACTTTTTACTTTTTACCCAAAATGGTGTATTTTCGCGACAAAAGTTTTAATGCAAATAATGGGTTTTGTGTCGTCATAATTAGCCTCTTTAGTGTTTTGCCATCCCTCATCAAGTTTTATTTTCCGGCTACGCCTATGGGGTCGAATTCTGAATGTGCTGTGGGAATCAAACAAAACCGAAAAGTAAAAGAAAATATTGTATAACGGAATTCATAAGTCCAACCGACAGGTAACTGAACCTACCTTCATAAGTTTATTTATCAAATTTATTGCGATTATCTTGGAAACCTTTAAACAAGACTTGGCTTTACATATCATCTGGTCATCGTTGGAAACCGTAAACGACATCGATGATATAGTGAGAATTAGTGATCACCTAAAGCTGCATTCAGTCCTGCTATATTGATGTTTGAAATCAACGTTGTTAGATACGAAAATGATCAGGAGGTAAATTTTAGGTTTACCGTGACTAAAGTACAGTAAGTCAATTTACAGTTTCATTCGCAGTAATTGTTCAGAATTCAAAATCACGTTTTCGACGATTTTTTATGCACTGTTGGAGGAACCCACAGCCAAGGTGCGGTTTATCATGTACCAACTGGCATACAAAGTCTTAAATAAGTTTTATTTTTATATCAACAATCACAATTACTACAAAAAGAGCATCGATTTGCAGGTTTATCACATGATAAAATATACAGCAAAATAACGTGGTTATATTCAAAAGTTGAAACAACATGAAATTTTTTGATTCAATGGTCACATTATTGAATGTTTTGAGAAACGATGTTCTTTTATCAAGCGAGTATTTATAAATGCTCCATTTCGTCGTTCGTTTAGTTTGTTGCTTTTAATTAGTCTTATTTTTTCATTTCACGGGTGAAAATTTTAAACTTGGTGAGTGCAAATTCTGAATTCATTTTTTTCTCGTTTATATCATATATATTTGAGGGTATTCACAGTATTGATTCGAATAATTCGTGCTTCGGGCCGATTCGAATCACCAAATCAAGTTGATCAGCCCTCACAAGCCCCTGATTTTAGGTAGGTATAATCCCCAGTGATAAAACTGCCATTGATGAAGATGCATTGATCGGTCGCACTGATCCTTCAGGTTACTAACCGGCGGTGACCGGTTGAACGTATCGATAAAGCGTTGGGAATACGCTCCACCGATGTCAGCCCAAAGCATCTTCACCCTGATTCGATTTTGATCTCGCTAACGCACGTTGCGGGCACGATATAATAGTTCTGCTATGGCCCCAGGTGTCTGTAAGAAAGGTCAGTTTTTGACGCGTAGTTAAACCTTATTATTAGCTTGGTTCTTTCTTATAAAAATGAAATCCTGCATTATTAATCTTCCTGTTCATGCAATTGTAAATACACAAAATGTAATGGGGTAGTACTTATACTTTTTTAATTAAAAGTAACTCAAAGGTCGAAACAAGGTCAAAAGCCGCACTTAAAAGAAAGTAATTACCTAACTATACCACTAAAATCGCAAAGTGCTGCATAAATGTGTGAAACTAGCAGCTGCAGCCTTTTAGCGGAAAACATTCCATAAAGATCATAACCGATCAAGGTATTTATACTAATAGTCAGTGGCGTATTCACAACCTTAAGGGGGTTCAATTCAAATCATGTCACCGCACACAAATTTTTCCCTCTAGAAAATCGCCTTTTTATTATATATCGCTACAAAACACATCAAAAATCGCGAACAATTTTTGAAAAAGGGGAATTCAGCGTCTAAAATAGGTTCCTTTTTTTTTACTGCACACAGAATGTCATTTTGCAATATTTTTCGGTCGGCGAGGGGAGGCAATGACACCACCCCTCTCCCTTGGATGCGCTTGATGATAGTTGACCTGGTGAATGCTAAAATCTCCTACAACTTCATTGCATCTCTTCAGTCCTCATGCACATACGACAAGGACTGGGCAAAAGCGACCTATTTGGAATTCGAAGCTGGTTCAGATACCCTTTTCGAATCGGATCGAATCCTTAATTACATATAAATAATAAATATCTCGGATTTACTATCACAAATTGTCTTCATGAAGAAAATCGAAAAAATTTAAAAAATTAAAAATAACAAATTTTCATAAAGGTATTTCGACTTAAAAGTAATGTTGTTTCAATTTACACTATCAAAAAGTTTCATATTTCACCAGCATAATGCAAATCTGACCAAAATCGACTGCATTTTGTAGTTAAAAATAAAAATTCCGTCTCATTTAGCATTCTCTGAAAAAAGTACTCTATGTGGGAAAAATCGGAAGCACCTTAACGAAAAGGTTTTTATGTTACGTTGCGTTACGTTACATTGCTAAAACGCAAAAGCAAAATGAAATTCTGGAGTGTCGTATAGTGATTCGTGAGGGCTTCTATATGACCAAATCTGGCCAAAATCGATTGTATTTTGTCGCTAAAATGAAAATTCTCTTTAGCATTCCCAGGGAACGAAGAAATAATTTGTGCTTTGGATCGATTCGAATCATCGAATCAAATTGTACAAATCGTGCAAACTTCCTCTTTCGCAAATCGACGAATACTAGAGAAAATGGTAGGCAAAAGGTCTCCGTAAGTTTAACAGAGATCACAAAATATCAGGTATCACAACGCGCTGTTTCGGAGCTTAAATAACATAACGTAATTAACGTAAAGCGGGCAAAAATAATTGAATTTTCATCCGATTTTATTGCGCTTCGGGAATGTGAGAAGGATAACACCGATTTTGTTGATTAAATATTTTCCGTCAATCTTTTACCATTACTTATTCATGGGCAAACAAACGAGATTTTTATTGATTAGTCTGTGACTTTGAGTCACAAATAACGAAGGCCAGAGAAATATTACTTTCTGAGAACGTTTCGGACGAGGGTAGAGACTGTGATAGAATTTGTTTTGGTCAAGGATGGACAGTGAAGTATTTAAAATCTCGAAAAAGGTGCAAAATTCTTGTAGCTAAATTAGGAAGTCTTGAAGGGGTGCCGCAACTGAAAAAATTAAATGCTAGAACTAGTCTTTTTTAATCATATTCGGGATTAAGACGGGCCCAAAATTGAAATCTTCTATAAAAAATTTTAGAGTTCAGGGCCTGAAGGTCGCTGAGTACTGGAGACGGGTATTGCGCGTCGGAGGCACGCGAAAAATATGGCTATTATTCACGGTTTAAAGCGCTCACAAGGCCATTTCGCATGAGGGTCATGGCACCCCCCGTCTCAAATACGAGTGTGGAAATGGAACATTCGATCTAATGACTTGAAAATATTATTCAATCAAACGATCACTAAACATGGGAATACTATTCGAATGCTACTATATATGCTTATAATTTTGCCTCAAGATGCAAATTTTCTTAATTTGGAGACATATCAGATTGGGATCATTTCTGTGCTTCGGTTTGTTTTTATACAGACATTTGAGCAATCATTTTCTTTTTCACAATTGTTGCGGAAGTACATTTTCGCCATCGAATATTTGAATTTGGGAATGAATGTGTTCAAACGTAACGATCCTCTGCCAAATATAAATCACAAAATTAGGCGATTTGGTAAATTCTGCAAGTTTGTTGGTTTGTGCGGAGTTAAATTGGTAATAACAAAGATCCATGCCTCTACCTTTGTTGACTGTAATATAGAAAGCAAGCTTGAGCCAATTAATAGATTAGAATAGATTCGGATGTGTCCAGATCCAATTTTATCAGTCGAAGGAGAATGTAGAAGTTTGCAAACCGTCACAAACTAGTCACGTGGGAGGCGCCATACAGCCGAGATGCTTTCGTTTAACTTTAAAACTGTCAGAAGGAAATTACTTTCGATAAATAAACGCCATATTGAATTTGGCATCTTAGAAAGCGCGGGAAATGAAATTTATTTCACAGTATTAGTTCTTAGTTTTATAAACCGCAACGATATCAAAACCGTAAAGGAATTATTATTTCATTTTTCGTTTAGTTGGGCGGCACCTATTGCAACTCTCCAGAAATTGTTGAATGAATTTGAATTGAATTGAATTGAATTTTGTTTTGAATTGAATTTTTATGAATCATCAATGTTACGCTTGCATATTTTAATATTAATTAGCATTTGCATTTTGGCTAGAAATAAATTAATATACGATGCACATCGGAATGTCGTGGTGCTGATACAACGACATAACAGCTGCGTAATCTGCGTATTGCGCTAACATCGCAGTTTTGCATGGGCGATACCTAATATAATTATCAGTTGTAATAAAATAAAGATTATCGATTTTAGTCGTACAAGCAAGACTGTTAGCATATTATTGTATGACCATTAGATAGCTAAGCAATATAGAGAAATATCATATGTTGGGGAATAATCAGGAACACTCTAAAGAATACATTGCTAAAAGGCAAGGGGAAAATGAAATTCTGGAGTGCCGTACGGTGAAATAAATGCCAGTCATTCTTCCTCGTTTACTTGCGACCTCGGATCCGTATGTGACTCATGTCTCAGTGATGCTTGGAGGAGATAGTATTAAAGTCAAAAACACCATGACATCTTCCACGAATATACTAACTCGCAATAAAGCGAATAATTATTAGGGTATGATCTGACGTAAGCTTATAAATATACTTGTAATATCGTTTCAGAAAGTCGCTGAATATGCAATCGTGTATTATAGCCTTCAGATTGTAGGTGTTATCATTTTTCGGAAATGATTCTGCGGCCGGCGTCGCACGGAAATTTTTTGCGGAATAGAATTATTAAGGCGAAGTACAACTTGTAAACAGTGTTAGCTTAGCGGAAAGATTGCTGTACTGCACAGCGGTAATAAAATTTAGTGATTAAATTATTCTTGAATTTAAGTTAATGATGTAATTTTAGACAAGGATTTAGTTATTGTTGAAAAAGTTGAAAAAGACTGCCAACGTAAACCGTTTATACGAGCGTGGAGATGCGGCGAACATTTAGTTCAACTAACATTCCGTAATTTATCTGCCATTATTCGACAATACTACGTTATTAACCTAAAAAGGAATTGTATTTTTTCAAGAATAAACCACTGATGGATCGCCTCTTGGCAGCGCTATCCATCAGTAACCCATACTTAACAAAACATGCTCGGATAACGAACTGATTGGGCACGCGGCTGGTCTCAAGTATTCAGGGAGCAAGCCTGAACACGCGCTCAATGTCTTGAGTGCCGGTAACAAGGTGAAAGCGCTCCGTGACGCCGACAGTCACTGGCGTGGAGTGGTCGACTCTTGTCTCGTATCAGACGTTGCGTTTATTGTCCGGGCTGAGTTAATGAGCTATTTGGAATAGAAAATATTGAGATCGGTTTGCTTAGTATATAAATAACAAAGCGTGGCGCAAGTTATTATTATGAAGATTGAGTTTCTGTACGCAAAATATTCGTGTATCTGTTTTTTGAGAATAAGCATGATGATTTTCGCGGAGCTTGTTCGGTGTTTTGTGCATTTGGAGCACCTTAGGGATTAGGGTCATTGGAAAATAGTATGGACGGGACTATGCTGCGAACTGATTCATTGTCTTAAACCGTGATTTGAAGTTAAGATTTTTCATATTATAAATTAAAATCGTACCGGTATGGTTAAAATAAATTCCATTGCGATATTGTTTTTAAATATGCCAGAAATTCAAAAAGTGTTTAGCTTGTTTTCTTATGATACGATTCTATAGTTCTCGAAGACTTGCGGTATTATTTTTTCTATTACTAGTTTTATACAACCTTGGAAGCGTGTTTTGGTACAAAACAGCGATGCAAAATGTAGAAGACGCCGCAAGTTGTCTCCCGGAACGTCCGTTGCCCTTTGTAGTGACGTCACTGTTTACGTCACCATGACTTTGACAAGGTCGTAGTCGCATGAATGTGATGAAATTTACGTGCCGATTAAACTCTATTTACTTAAACCATGTCCTAGCGCAATAAACATTATTTACGTTACCGCAACGAGAAAGCTTTCAAGGCTGGCCCCATGGCTTGCAAGCTCTTCCTAGTTTATTTTATGTATAGAGCGATTGTGGCAACTAAGCATGTTTCATTTTATTCCATGCATGTGGAGTATTCTGTTTGACATTCAGAAACATTGTACGGTATAGTGGTTTGGATGTTCACTGTACGGACTATTTTGAAGGTGTAGCCAGGTTTCGAATCATTCCACTCCCGTGATTGGATTAATTGGACTTGGGCCTAGTACTTCATGTATAATTGAGAGTTCGCCACAGTTGGACTGGGCCTTGATCAGAGAAGATGCTCATTATAGCTTAGGTAACAAATTTACTCTGAGCAAGAAAGGAGTGAGTTTGGTAGTCACGTAGGCATTTTTTTAAGTTCAGCAGTGAAAGACATATAAATACCACCACGGTACTAGCTCTCATAAAGTGACTCCCAGAGTCCCAGGCCAATTAAAAACCTCATTTTGTCAAGCATGAACCTCAGATGGACCGCGCCTCGTCGACGCGTTCCATCAGTGACTCATACTTCACAATACGTTTGTTAAAAACATTTCTGATCGGTAGTGTACGACCAGTACACGGTGATACAAATTGTTACGAAACTAGGTGAGTCATTAGTAATTGGGTAAAATAGCAACCCCTGAAGGTCATGTTGGTCGGTGTTTACTGTGTGACTTACAGCCGCGTCATATATATTTGTCCCACAGTTCCTTTCAAGTGTGCATTCGCTGACGATAGGCCCCGAGCATTCGACTTTAATTCAACGAAAACGAGCAAGCCAAAGAAGCTTTTGGTCATGTTGGCCGTTGTATATTTCTAGAATAGGCTCCATGAATGCGGTCATTCAAATATCCTTTGTCAGTACCATACAACCGGCAACTAGCCCATGTATTCTATTGTTTTGCTTTGTATGTTTCTATTTTCATATCGACGCTCGAGTAGTGAACAAAAGGATGCCATCGCTTGTGCAATACACTTCTGGTATTAAACATGTTTCACCTATTGTGATGTCATAAAGGACAAGCATATTCGTTTTTGTTTCGCAGATATAAAATTACAATCCTCAGTCCATTAAATTTTTTTGATATATTTAGTAATAGGCGGCTTTTTACATTTTAATTAAATCACCAGTGTTAACTGTTTTCCTAAGAGCTTGCGTCCTCGGAACATTATTCCCGAGAGGTCATTTTAAAATAGGAGTACCGGCAAGGACAGAGAGCTTCGTTCACGCCCATATACCGTTACCTCGTGGCAGTCGAAAGAGGCTATACGATTAGTTTTTTTGTAAAATTCGATATTCAAAGCGAGAAAAGATGAGCGAAAATGCATTACTTTAAGTTGTTCACATTCAAGTGTTTCATTGACTGTTTTTAACGAGAAAATCATCAAAGACAGATTCTCAAGCAATTTGGGAAATCAGTGGGACCAAAACTTGTTTCGTTGGAGGAAGTATCAGAATATCAGGAAACATAAACGTAAGTTTATATGATAATAGGGACTATGGTATAGTATGGGTATGGAATTTATGGTACATACGCATGGCATGCGAATATGCGTTGGAACATGCTATTGAGACCGCTTGTAACTTTCAATACGCATTCTCGTAACCCGTCTCAAATTGTTATTTTGCCACAAGGAAGCAGTTTCTCAAAATTAGTTTCTCACATTGGCGATTATTCGCTTATTTTTCGTTTCTGAACATCCCCAATAGCAACTAGAGACGGCCAAAATCAATTCTTCGGATTTAAATCTGGAATCGAATAATTTTCCGGATCTATTCGAATCAAAGGCTTGAACAAATAAACTACGAGATCTTTCCCAAATATAATAACTTACTTCCAAATTTACACATCTTTCCTGTGAATATCTAAAATTTCTGCTTTTAGTGATTTTGAAATTTTTGAAGTTCGGTCGAATCGAATAATTTTTGATTCGGCGAATCCGCAAATCGACAAATCCGCAGATATTTATAGTTTAGACAACTCCACGAAGTTGAGGTTTTTTTCCTAATCGTTCTGACCCGGGATTTTTTCTCACTTTTTGAATTCTCTGAAATCTTCATTTGATTCGAACACTTTTCTACCGTCTTGCATGTTCTTTAAAACGTAATTTTGTTATATATTAGCAGCGCATACAGCGTAACACATTCAATTCAAGATGGCTCATTTTTTAAATTTTGCGTGCTCACGATACAACTCGAGTGCGATATATAACATGTAAAAATATGTTTTGCTAAAATGCCTGAAAACATGTGCGACATATCTCCTTCATCAATGCATCACGGAGAAATTGTGCGCTTTCGCTTCGTTGGGTATGAGTCACTGATGGATCGCGCCGTAATATTTGTACTAGGGGAAGGAAAAGCCATGAGTACGGTTTTATTTACCAAATGGTCCGAGCATGCGACCCCGCTCAGGATGACCAGCGGTGCATTGACTGCATAATTTTTGGAAATTCAACCAGCATAGAATATAGTATTTGTTTGATGACGTTTGCTTAAGGACGTTGGTGACGTCATTTGTCCTTCGTGTGTCCTTACGAATGTCAAATTCATAACGACCTAATGTAATTATTTATTCAAGACAAATGAAACGACCAAAGCTGCACGTAGCACAATCGGATCAGGCGTTGCCAGATTTTAATAGTTGTGTTATCATCTTTATGATCCGGCAAACGTGGTCGGAGACAGGACACTAACACCATTTGGACACTGTTAGATAATAGCATATTATATGGCTAACTTATATTCTGCTGCCCAAGATCCTAATTGCTTTATATTATATGTCTGAATTACACATTGGCAATATCAACTTTGAATCGAATCCAAGCATTGATAACGTGCGGTTGTTCTTCAATTTATATGGGAACAAAATATAGTAATATCAAAGATGTTATTATTTGAAGAATTTCTCTCGTATATTATTAATATGCAATAAAGGAAATAAGAGCCGGTTATCCATTATTATTAATAGTGTACTTATCACCATGGCCCACAGAAAAAATGCAGGGTACATCATGCATGGATCCGCGATTCAAACATGATCTGCTGATCTCTATTTAAATCGTTAATATAGCCCAGATTAGTGACATAGAAAATGATCCGAGCAAAAACAATGATTTACCATAAGAATCTAGTTTAATTGTATGCATGTTTCATATTTTCCTATAGTAAATAAATTGTTTCAACTCACATAACCATCAACATAGGTCACCACCTATTTCGATAAGTATGGGCCAATGATGGATCGCGCCGCCAATGCGCGGTTCATCGGTGGCACATACTTGACAAAATTTAATTGCATGGTTGGGTATGTCGAACAGGGCCAATGATTTCTAGTTTGCAGTTTAATCACTATTCCTCTGTGGCTCACGGCAAAGAGGTCTCCTAGTACCAACGTAGATAATATTTATGATGATACTTCTTATAGTCTATTAAATAAGATGTCATTTCATGACCGCATTTATTGCTCTCATAGCAAAATATGGGCGTATTAGAGGCGTGATTAGGATGTTAACTCATAGAGAAGTCGGAAACGTTTGGAATGGCCTTTTTTGAAGATTTACCAACCGAAACCGGATTTGGGCTACTGATAAGATGGGGGAATATGGGACTTGCATGTGCATGAATACGATCATTTTTTTTCTTCAAAAAGTCATTCTTTTGTTTATTTGGCAATTTTACTGTCGGCAAATTCAAAATATATACATAACCTGGCACACCAAACTTCGATCAAAAATGAAATAATCTTCTTGTTCTCCAGGTGAACAAAAAGTCTTCCAAACTATCATTTTCATTTATAAAACAGTGGTCGATTTTTCGCAGTTTTATTATATTTTCGATCCTTAAATAAAAGACTTGAATCTGCTCGAGGGCTATATCCGCCAGTCTAACCTCTTGTAACACCCAATCTCGCATGGTTCTTAAATACAGTTCATGTATCCTTCGTGTTTGGCAAAACCATTCAGTGCCATTCAAAGGGTATGATATGCTTATACATTTTTTGTCCCATATAAACCGGTAGACAGTTGAATCCAGCACAAACCAGAAAGAAGCGGTTCATCTGTCGACAAGACTGACCGTGACTAGTTAGATTGTTTATAGTGCGACAGTTTTACCCAATCAGAAATTTTTTTTGACGCATATTTGCCACAGATGGACGGCGTCTCAATGACACGATCCATCAGTGATGCATACTTCACAGAATATACCATCACAAAACACTCTTCGGATTGCATATAATATATTTTGCAGTAGTAAAAAAGCCCTTTTTTCGATATCATGTTCAAGAATCACCGAGGAGGTCAGGAAAGCAAAAAATAATTGTAAAAATTCGCAATGCAATCAGAATTATTTTTTTCGTCGAGCATGAGCTACGGATGGCCCGCGCCGACGAGAATAAATGAGTTTCAAACTTTTTCTGACTGGAAAAGAATCTGAAATCTGAAACCACATAAAAGGGAGCAAAACGTAGATGATTTTAAAAGCAGATAGTTAAGATACCACTCATACTGTAAGAAAATGCAGTAAAATTGATGCTCTTTGACAGTAATTTCACTTCATTTCAATGATATTGAAATGAAGAATAAAATTATAGAATCAACTTGTATTTGGGAAAATACGAGGTGCTGATGAAACGCGCCGCTGCAGTCCTTCAACAGTCCATACTCCATACGTGGCATATATAATCAAGAAGGCGCTTTTGAACTTTTAAAATACACAACTATTGCAGACATACAGTAAATTTACTGCAATTTTGTCACTGTGCACTACACTGCAAATGTACAGTAGATTTCCTGCAATTTTGTCACGGTGCAATACACTGCAAATGTACTTTAAATCTACTGCAATTTTATCACTGTGCACTACACTGCAAATGTACAGTAAATTTACTGCAATTTTGTCACAGTGCTCTACCCCACTCTACTATAGTAGTTCAGTTCACTGTGAATTTTTCTTGCGCGTTATTAAACTGTAAAACCCTAATGTATATATATATAGGATATTTTTCTATCCTTTGACTTGGCTTAACGAAATATATCTAAAGTCAACATAATCATCATCAACATTAATAAATTGGAACCATGTTAATGTCTATTATCCTTTGTCTTTTAATCAAATACCAAGCGCCATTGTTTTCAATCCCATACCTCTCAGAGGCAAGGTCCAACAGCAGAACAAACCGGGCACAACTAGTTTAGTAGTTCACGCATTTTTTATTAGCCTGAGATATATTGATTCCAGGCTTTTATATCGATAGAACTAGTCGGACATCCAGGGGACGTGTGAGCTCACAGAAAGAATGGCTTACTGTTGGTTTCTGCAAACTATAGCATTGTATTTTTAGTGGCAGTAGTCCGAATTTCCGTTAAAAATTATTTTTCTTTGCAATTTATATTGATTGTTATTGTTCTTATTTTGCAGTAAAATTATGATATATGCCAGATTTTACATTGTATTTCTGCATAATTGTGGGCGCGATGACCTAGTGGTTAACTTGTTCAGGTTCGACTCCCAGCGAGTCCGGCTCGTTAATCCAAGTCCACCACTCAAACCAGGGTGTAATAACTTACGTAGGCTGAGCCGAGCAGGAAAGATCAAATCTTTGTAACATTTCTAACCCGGCTATCTGGGTCTTGGTCAGTGTGATCCACTTCAAGTGGTGGCTATGAAAAGAATTGGCAAAATGTGCTAAAAACACATAAAATATAAATAATTTCAACCATTCGGAATGTCGGAACAATTCTTTCTCATCTATGTATTTTTTTTATTTGCTCTCATGTTAAACTATAATGACGACTCAACTGCGATAAAAATAAAATTCTGGGAATGTATTTTTATTTCAGAAACTAAGGGACACAAAATCAAAACAAAAAGTAGAGAGCAACAAAAATGGGGTCTACAGAGACCGGTGAATTTTTAAACGGGGAAAAGGGCGATATGATGATTCTTGATACCATTAACGACATTGAAAAAGAAAATGAAAACGGAAAGGTAATTTGATAAATATTGGCTTTTGATCAAAGGTTATTTTTTATTTAAAAACGAGAATTTGGAATCATGATTTTGCTGTATAATCCACAATCCCCATGACTATTTTGATTTTTGCTAGCCAGTGCGTTCGAGATAAATTCTGCTTTAAAATTCTTTGAGCATCAGCACATTTCAGTTGAGTTCGCTTTTTAAGCTCTACCTCCGACGTTGCTTTGAGCGAATTTCAATAAAAAAAAATCGAAATTTACAAAAGATTCAAATCATCAAGAATGCTGGATTTCATAAAATAAAATATAAATAAAATATTTCGTCGGAAAATTTCGAAATGAGGGAAAAAACACACAAAACAATTGTTCACTTTTTTACATTAGGACTACTTTGAGTCGATACTTGTTTAAACACGTTTTGCCAAGCATGGGCCACTGATGGACCGCGTCGTCCAGACGCTGTCCATCAGTGACCCATGCTTGACAAAATGAAATTTTCGACAATAAATAAAGGGTTTTAATTTATTCGGCAAACAAACCTTAACTGAATGAAAAAGTCAAAAACTGCCTTATTTGAAAATATGACGAAATTCTTCAGATTGTCGAAGCTATTTCACTCGATCCAGAACAACAAAGTTCACCAAATGCCAAGTCGTCAACGATGAAATCTGACATACCAAAAAGAGAGACTTGGGACAAAAAATTAGACTTTATAATGTCGTGTATAGGATTTGCCGTCGGCCTGGGAAACGTTTGGAGATTTCCTTATCTGTGTTATAAAAACGGAGGAGGTTAGTATAGTAGGATGATAATATTGTTAATTAATTTTAGATTTATATTGATATATTAAAGGAGAATGAATGAATTTGAAATTCACAATGGCTCTAATACACACTTGCGTAGGTTGCGTGTTGCTTACGTATGCATCATTTTATGCGTGGTTTACGCAATGAATTGCAACGCAAGGGTGAAAAACATACTCAAAACACAAGCGACGCAATCGCGTGTTAGGTTTTTTGAAATGGTGTATTATCGAAAGTGTCTGATCCTCCGAACGCTGGATATTGTTTGTCCGACCCTCTGAATGCGCATTGGCAAAATAAATTGTATGGAAAACCCATTTTTGCGCCCTCGGGATGATTTTTTTAATTTTTTGTTGTCTATTTCCAACCAGGTGTGTTCCTCATTCCATATTGTCTTTTCATCGTTATTGGAGGAATTCCAGTATTTTTTCTTGAAGTTTCTCTCGGACAATTTATGAAACAAGGGGCGTTCGGAGTCTGGGATATCTGTCCTATCATGAAAGGTGTGTACTTTTATCCCGGTAAGGGGATATTTTTCCAAAATTTTTCTATGTTATTTATTTTTTTAATTTTATTTTAGCGTCTCATACGGAAATTGTAGTCACTTGAATGAAAATCGGAGTGGTTGTTTGTGTTAAGGAGTGTGTCACCAATTTCAACCATGTAGGGTAGTTTGACATTTAGTGCATTTTCCGAAGTAGACCAAACTAGCCAAAGTGCGGTGTATATATGGCCATATAGTTTCGCCCTTTTCAGTACGTGGCTACGAAATCGTACGCCGAACAAATTTCACAATATCTTGACTGATTTTAGAGAACAGAAATGCGAAAATGTATTGCCCTTTTATTCGTTTCCATCCTACAGCACACGTACACACTGTGACAAATGTGTAGTAAATTTAATGTTCATTCCCAGTAATTCCATATTTCCAAAATTCAAAACAGCTTTGCCGATGAGAACCGATGACTGAATCCCTAATATGGGCCGTTGATGGACGCACCTTGCCATTTTTTATATTTTTTGTTGTCTATTTCCAACCAGGTGTGTTCCTCATTCCATATTGTCTTTTCATCCAGCGGTGTACACCGTATATAAACACCCCATATTTGGCCAAAAGTTTGGTTTTTGTAGTTTTATTTCACTACTACCAAATAAAATTACTGTGAAAGAGTGGTGATTTTACTGCAATTTTGTTACACTGTATTATAGCTATAGGTTTGCTCCTGACGTTTAGTGTCCTAACCATAGCCGTAATTCACACTATAAACAGAACAAACAGCGTTTCAAAATTTGAGATAAACCAAATAAAACCTTTAACCATATTTTTCAGCAAAACCAAAATATGCTTGACCTGATGTATGCGGTAACATTATTTCACTGCAAAATGAAACAGTTCGAAAAAATTCGAAAAACGAAAAACTTTTACGTGTTCTAAGCGTTCCAGAATAACTGACTGTTCCGATAAGGACTAGACATGGACTCAGAAAAATATTTGAGACTTTTTTAATTCGTTATCTGTCAATTTTCAGGTATTGGACTTGCTTCAACAATAATAGTCTTCTTCTGCAACTGCTATTACATCATGGTCCTTACTTGGGCCATCTATTATTTCTTCTGTTCATTCACATCCGTACTACCCTGGTCAACGTGTGATAATGCATGGAACACTGAGTTTTGTTCAACAAATTTTACTTCAGGTTGGCATTTGACTTTTGTCTTGGCTTTTGGTGGGTTTTCAACCCTGTCCTGCCGAATTCAAGATTGCGTTTTGCAAGTTTTAGGGGGAGGTGTGTTTAGTTAGTGATAGCGTGAACTGTATTCGATACTTCCGGTAAAAAGTTGTTATAAAAAAACATGTTTTATGTCATTGATGTTCGGGTCATCTATGGCTCATGCATGGAAAATTTGTTATGTCTAGTTGACCCCTCTTTCGAGTTTTGCGCCACAAAATCTGCATACTATTTTCAAGATTTACACTCATCCCAAACGCATTTAAAAATCTTTGGGTAGTTTACTGTCGCTCGGGGTAGATGCCGCTTATTCACTGTACTGTTCTAAAGCAATTCAGTTTTAATTGCAATGTTTTTCGCTTAATGTGCAGTCAGATAGATCATGTTATTTATGTTGATGATACATAACTGTTTTGATCTGACTGGATGATGAGCGGTTCTTCCCGTTGAGATTAATTATCTTGGTGCAATAAGAATGTTTGCAATTAATGCGCACATAAAAAGTTTGCTCTAGTGGTATGGTAGTATGGTAGTTCATTTTGACATGACATCGATTCAGAAACTAGCGGACAAAAAAATGATATATGCATTACCCTGTCACATTTCATGATGAACGCCTCATATAACAACAACAAAAAAACAGCCAGACAACATAGAACTACAAATACTACACAGCTTCTTCATTTTTATAAAGTTTACTCTGCCAAGCATGAGCCACAAATAGATCACGCCTAGGTGGCGTGATCCAATCCATCAGTGGCTCACGCTTTACAGAGTAAACTTTATAAAAATATTTATATATATTTTAATTGAATGAGTCATCGCCATCTAAATTACTTTATAGCATTTCCAATGGTTTGCACCCAGACTAAAAGCAATGTTTCGTAAGCGTTTAAGTTTCCAAAACTATCGTATACGTACATACGTACGAATGTTACCATGGGGAGTTGAAGTGTAATTTCATTAAATATAGTTGAAATATACTGGTTTAATAACGGTTTTGTTCGAAATTTTTATTATATTTGATTATGGTCTGACATAAAATTTATTTATTATAAAAGTTTTCTTAGCTATATTAACCTTAACCGCAGGTCATGCGAACTCGTAGCTTGTCGTTCACCTAAATATCATAACCTTCGTGACGAACATCAACTTATAGGAGGGTGTAATCCAGTATTTGAATTATATTAAAAACACTACTAACATCAGTGTGAATTTCGCAAATCACCGACTGAAATTGTTACATTGTTCAAGAATGGTTTATATATTTCAAGACGTATCACAGAGCAACAGATTAAATGGGTGTATGTCCATGTCAGAAAAGTTTGTTTTGTTGTGTTTAGTGACGCATGCTTAACAAAAATATAGTTCACTGTCAGGGGACTGGTAAAAGTTGAACTCATTTCGAGTCAGATTATTTCTCCCGTCTTTGTTAAAGCCGATTTTGATCAATATATTTGTTTATTGGGTTTGAACTTAATGTGCATGAGCTTGTTGACAAATGATATTGAATCAAAGACATGCTCCGTAATACAATTTATATTTTGCTAGTTTTGGATTTCTCTTGAGACGTGGTATGCGAGGTTAATAACATATATGATTATAATGTTGTGTGCCACTTGAGTGTGAGGTAAGTTTGAGAATATTGCTCTGATGATATTTTGCTCTTTTGAAATTCACACTAAGCGAAGTCGAAAGCAACACTTACTAAAGGAAGCTGACTGTACCATTAGGCTAGAATTGGGGCTGGGTAAAACCGAATCATTTGGAATTCGAATACGGTTCGAATAATTTTTTCACTAATTTCATAAAAATAACAAATATCTCACTCACGTCCATTCATCCCTTCCTTTTATAATAATCGTAACGTATTTCCTGCGTGTCGTATAAGGCGACTAAAAGGATGCAAGGAAGTGGTATATTGTTTGCCATCGCCCAGGGCAGATACCACTCATTACAGTTTACCATGGCGGTTTAGTTCAGTTTGGGATGTTTTCTGTTTAGATCGCAGTTGATGTTACTCAATCTTTTTTTTAGCTATTCGCTATTAAGTGGTCGTTAGTTGGTTCCTTTTTGGTATAGCTTCCAGTCTTGCTTAGAGTGGATTTCAATAAAAAAAAAACCTCTACGCTGAGTTACTGCCTGAGTAACTTAACGAGCAGTTAAGCTATTGAAATCTTCGTGTTGCAACACGCAGCAAATTCTCTTTTCTAATTTAGATAACTCAACCTTGTTGGATAATTCAACGAATATTTTTAATCTATCGACAAGCACCATCAACTCATTTCAGTACAACATGACGAATACATCAAACATCAATATCACGAAGTTAACTTCACCGGTTGTTGAATTCTGGGAGTAAGTTATGTCTGTTTACTTCTACAAACTTTAGAAAAATGTGTTAACCCAATCGGATTTTTTTTGTCAAGCATGAGTCACAGATGAATCGCACCTAGGCGGCGCGATCCATCAGTGACGCACGCTTGACAAAATATGTTGCGACATAGTTTTTTTTCTGATTGACCCAATCAGAAATATTTTCTATCTAAACATTTTGTTAAGCATGAATCACTGATGGTCCGCGCGGTAAGTTTTTTAGTTATTTCTGAGATTCTTACGGATTTTAGTGAAATTTTAAGTAAAACAATTCTTACGAAAATTTTTTAGCAAGAATAAGGTATTAAGGTATTAACACGCAAATTCAATAATTTTATGCGCATTTTCTCCATTCATTGTTTTTTTTATAGCCACTTCTTGGAGTGGATTACTATGACCAAGGCTCTCTACCAACGGCCACTTATAGACGGACAGAATTAGAAATTGCTGAAAAGATATCATTTTTTCCTGTTCGACTTAGCCTATCCAAGTTATTACACCCTGGTTTGAGTGGTGGGCATGGTTAACGAGCCGGATTCGTCGGGACTCGAACCCGAGATATTCAACCTGCGATGCCAAAATGTTTAAACACTAGACCATCGCGCCAACGCAATTGGCAAATTCTCTTAAACAATAATTTTCAAATAGAATTTCTCGTAATATTGAAGTTTGGAATCGAATGTTTTCGAATATTGATTTAAACATGAAACGGGGAAACCCATTCCTTTTGAATAAAAATTTTTTGTCAAATAATTTTTGTCAATTATGAGCCAGTGATTGACTCCGTCGCCAAAGGCGGTTTATTTGGTCAAATATTATATCTAATTGGATATAGAAATTTGCTTGCTAAAAGATTGGCAAGTTTGACAATTATTTGCTCAAAGTCGTTGCCGATTCATACTGAATAATGGGAATAAATGTTCCGATCACATCCGAACATGTATCCAAATAAAATCGAATTTCGAATCTAACAGTGGCTTCACTATTTGTGACACCTTTATGTGCCTCTATTTAATCTTCCTTTAACATATTAGCCACTTCATCCGAAGATTTGTATCTGGTTGGAACGTTGCCATCCAGTTTTCCTAAGCACACGCGCGCTTACGTGAATATATCCCTCGAGATACCGGCATTGCAAGGTCAGCGACAATCCGCAATTTATGCTGCCGGTTGCCGCCGATAACATGAGCTCAAAGTTAAAATAAGAAGCATTCGAAGGAACTTGTGTGCTGTTTTGTTGTATCTTATCTGGCGTTTTTAGATATACTGTCGTTAAAGTGGTGTGAATCTATGCACCCATATCGAAGAAATGAAAATATAATATAATTCATAATAGTATAGTACCGTAACGGTATGCTATGTTTAAATATTTGAAATAATTAATTACTGTAGTAAATAAAGATCTCGTGGATTAGGCATTTGTCCTTTGGGATTTATTAGAGCTCTCTAAACGTTTTTATGCTAGTCCTCTTTAAAGGTTTTATAGAACATAATCGTACCCTACTACAGGTTAATAATTGTAAAAGTCGGGGAATATCTCGAAGGATTTCAAGTTATGTTTTGAAACCATTCATTAAATATAGATTTTTTTCAAAAAGGATCTGGACAATATTGGGCATTAGTTTTTATTTTTTTGAAATAGTTCATACACACGTACACTTATACAACCCCTGTTATACATAGTATGGTATTGTTTCGTTCTCATTTTGAAGTCCAAGTTAGGGCGAAAGTCGAGTCTGAGTTTAACTGGAAAGAAAATATCAATAATACATTGTCTGTATCAGACAAAAATTGTTAAGAATAACGAAGTTTCTAATGGCAGTTGTGACAAGGATTGTGGTAAAGTTTTAAATGTTAAAATTTTTGTCAAAATCGATGTCGTACGATACGTCAAAGGGCGCGGTGCACGATAAATAAATTCTGAAAAATTTAAGCGAAATATATAATTTAAAGGATAAATTTAAAATAAAATCAATAATGGTGCAAGCGGAAAAGTAGGGTTTAGCCTCGATTTAAGAGGAAAATGTAAAAAGGAATTGATTGAAAATGGTTAACACTGCGCCGATGGCTCACATTCGAATTTACCAATCGGATATTTCATTTTGTCGAGCATGAGTCACAGATGGACCGCGCCTTGGCGGCGCGATCCATCAGTGACCCGTACTTGTCGAACCTCTAATGACCATATAGATCTTCCCTTATAACCTAATATATTCTGTTATCATTGAAGATTGCTCAAAACAAGGTTGGGGAATTTCTTTAAAGGAGATTTGACTAAACCACAGTCAGGCTGTAAGATACTTGTGTAAGAACTCCTTACTCATGATGAACACAACTCGAGTAGATAACGATATACCACAGATTTGAATAATTTAAATAAGTTTTTCCCGAGAAACTGTGTGAAAAGAGTTCAGAGAACCGCAGTTCTTGGAAAAAAGCTTCTTTGATAAACCTTTTTTCTGGCAAAAGGAAATCAAATTCCAAATAAGTGAGCTAACAATATCCCTAATATTTACAATCGTTTAATATTACAGGCGAGAAGTCTTGCAAATAACAAAAGGACTCACCGAACCGGGTGATATAAGATGGCAACTCGCTCTATGTCTTTTGTTAGCTTGGACTATCTGCTACATTTGCATCTGCAAGGGAGTACGAAGTACTGGAAAGGTAGGTTGTGGGTGGGATACTGAATTGTAGATAAAACTTTGGTAAACATATACTTTTCGTCGAATAAGTTGTCTCTCAATAGATAATTTCTGAAGCTTTGAACCACGTCGATGTCGTATTAATAATATTTGTACTCTATTGGACGATCGAAAGACGTGGGTTTTCGCTACAGAACAAAAGCGTAATTTATGTAAAATTATTGAATGTACCATATCGTGTGTGAAATAGGTACTTTAAAACCCGAAACATTCTCATCCTAGGAAGTGTCATTCAATTCTGAACAAAAATTTTGTCCAGTTTAGAAAGGGCTGGGGCAGTAAACAGTCCCAAGTCCAGGATAGAGGTTTTGACCTAACAGGTATAAAATGCCTGAAATAAGAACGTGGTTTATAAAGTATGCAGTGACCAGTGGTTACGCGAATCAACTTTTGCCCACCAGGTGCTAATACTAGGTCAAAGCATCATTGTCTGAGCTTACCGGAACACCTCAAGCTCCGGATGAACAGCGTCCCGGGTTTGTGATCCCTAAACTACCACTGGTAATTTACTTTTTATTGTATTTCTAGGTCGTGTACTTCACTGCTGTATTTCCATACGTTGTACTTCTATGTTTACTAGTGAGGGGTGCAACATTACCTGGTGCCACTGAGGGAATAAGATTTTATTTGCAACCAAACTGGACCAAGTTAACAGAAGGACAAGTAAGGGAGAAGACTTTTTATCACGTTTTTTTGGCACGGCTGAAACGATAGATGACATTACGTTTTCGAAATAGGAATTCAATTTTGCCGAGCATGACCCGCGGATGGGGCCGTACCTAGTCGATAATATCCATAAGCGGTTTTTGCTCTACAAGATGCGCATGGTTTTTCTATTGGATTGCTTTCATTCTTTTCCTACTTATTTTTGAATAGTTTACGCATTTCAACTTCTTTTAAATCGAAATGTGTTGGCGACATTCAGATTTATTAATATGCTTAGGCGCTGATTTGTGTCCGCGGCCACGATAGCCTAGTGGTTGTCATGTTAACAACTACGCTATCTAACCGGTAAGGTCATATCTTTCAAACTACAGGACCTTGTGATTCACTTTAATAAATGAATATAAAAATTCTAACAAGCTAATACATCTACTGACCCAAATATTTTTTTTATAATTATATAATTTTAGGGGTTGGTGCATTTGCTGTTTTTTGTTTTGTTTCATGCAGCCCTTTGCATATCAGTGGTTCATCGTTCACCTTATATGCTCATTGCTTTCTGTAATTTCAGGTTTGGGTTGATGCCGGTACTCAGATCTTCTTCTCTTATGCAATTGGTCTTGGAGCTTTATCTGCTCTCGGTAGTTATAACGTCTATCACAATGACTGTTACAAGTGAGATAAGTTTATTATTAATCAACATTTCATTCGTGAATATGGTATTTATGGAAATACTCTTACACCCCGCTATAATTTAGATTCGATGATTGGGTGGCAGCACCAATAATAATAATCGATATTTGTGTCAAACAACCTCACCTTATATTAGAAATAGAGGTAGCCAGCATTGAATGTTCCCATTTCAAAATCGAATATTCATCTATATATTTTATAATTTCAACCGGAGTACAGATATCGATATTAATACCCATATCAGGCTTCAGAATAATCCTAACGTATTTCCTGTTTGTATTACGGGGCGACTAAAAGGAAACGAAAAAGTGGTAGTTGGTTTTACCATCGTCCGTGGGAGATACCACTTACTGCACTTTACCATGGCAGTAGGGCTGGGCAAAATCGAATCATTTGGAATTCGAATTTGATTCGGATTATTTTTTCCATTCGGATCGAATCGCTGATTCCACAAAAATCACAAATAGGCCATTTTTACTATTACTATTGTTGCCTCTTTCATGATAATTGATATTTTCACAGTTACGAATTACAAATATAGCTTAAACAGATTTAAAAGCGATGTATTTTCAATTACACTCCGGTCCAAGAGCTAAAATTTTAATTTTTATGGCAAAATACAATCGATTTTGGTCAAATTTGACCAAAATCGACTGTATTTTGTCGTTAAAAATGAAAACTCCCCTTTATTTGCGAGTTACTGTTACTGTGGCCGATTCATGATTGATTCGAACAATCTGTGCTTCGAATCGATTCGAATCATCGAATCGAATCTCCCAGCCCTACATAGCAGTTTAGTTCTGCTCGGAAAGTTTTCCGGTTTGAGTGCAGTTGATGGTGTTATATCTTGTAGTAGCTATTTGTTATTGAGTGGCCGTTAGTTGGTTCCTTTCAGGCCCCGCTTCCGGCCTTGCTCAGGGTGAATTTCAATAAAAAATATGCCATGGAAATCGCCGATTTCTGCATTATTTCAGTTTGTTTTTTATTCTCTCGTTTATTTTTATTATCCACAGGGACTGCTTAATCCTTGCAATCGTAAATTCTGCAACGAGCTTCTTCTCTGGATTCGCTATTTTTGCCTTCCTTGGCTTCATGGCATACGAACAAAAAGTTCCTGTTTCCGAAGTGGCAGAATCAGGGCCTGGACTGGCATTTCTGGCTTATCCTAAAGGCGTCACTATGATGCCACTGGCGCCACTGTGGTCTTGCTTGTTTTTCTTTATGATATTACTTCTTGGACTTGACAGCCAGGTACGTTCACGCTTAAATATTTTTTCAGTTTTAAGCCTGTTCAACTTTTCTGTTTTTGTAAAAACAACGTGCAATAATTTGTTTGAAATTTAGAACTAAATTCAGTATTGTGAAGTATGGCCACAGATGCAGCGCGCCTGTGCGGCGCGATCCATCAGTGACTCATACTTAACAAAACATGTTCGTACATTTGACTGGGGTTTGTATTGTCGAGACTAAATTGAGATTAGTGCCAGAATTTGTGAACAATTATGACGTCACAAAGAATATCAGTTTTAAAAGTCATTCATTTGTGAGAATTCAAACTTAAAAGAAATTCTTATAAACTTGAAAACCGTATTCCACGGAAAAAGATGTTTTCTGATAATCAAGTCAAAATATGACTTGGGAAGTTCTGTACGGTTTTTAATTTAATTTGTAGTTATAATTGCGTGATATTAAACCCTACAAATGTGAGTCTGAAATTATGATTTCAATTTAATTTTCTTTTTCAGTTTGTTGGCGTGGAAGGTTTCATTACTGCACTTACTGATTTATTCCCTCGCCAACTACGTAAAAGACGTGAGATATTCGCCGCATTTACCTGTGGGATATGTTTTCTTGTAGGACTTTCTATGGTCACTCAGGTATATTTTTTTTCCCATCCATGGGATTACTGCCTTGTCGCGGCGGATGGGCTTATTACCTTTGTAATCTGTAGCGCTATACTGACTGGAGATATTCTCTCCTGGCAGGGTCACCCTTATCAGGAAGTTCTACAGACAGAAGGTAAACCAAACGTAATCCCAATCTCATGAAGTGGTAGAGAGTCATACTCTCGTCCAGGGTAGATACCACTCACTGCATTCAACGATGGCAGTTCAGTTCCCTTGGAATGTTTCCTGCTCAGCGTGCAGTTGCTGGTTTTTTCACATAATATGACGCGTCCGAATAAAGCCAATGGCCCCCAGTCCCGTGCACCCCGTAATAGGGGAGGGGGTGCTAAGAATCTCACGGTCAACAATTTTTCAATTTGTTTTTCTAACGTTCGTGGGTTGAGAGGAAACTTCGCTTCTGTGGAATCATTCCTTGCGAGGAATAGTCCAGACGTCTTTGCACTCTGCGAGACCAACCTTAATCCTGGAATCTCATCTTCTGATTTCGGGGTCGAGGGTTATTTGCCGCTCATACGCAAGGATTCTCCAAAGCATATGCACGGACTAGCTGTCTACGTTCGTAGCAATTTGCCTGTAGCTCGTGCATTTGCTTTTGAGTCCACATCACTTTCGTATCTGTGCCTTCGCATGTCGCTTCTGACATCGACATCATTTCTATTCTTTGTATACCGATTCAACCCAAGATTGTTCTGTCCTGGATGACATCTCTTTGCAGATGGACAAGATTTTGATGTCTTGTCCATCTGCCAAATTTTGCATAATGGGAGATTTTAATGCCCATCACGATACCTGGTTGAATTCAGCTGCAACTGACCTAGCCGGAATTAAAAACTCATAATTTCGCCATCACTGAATCTCTGACACAGGTGGTGGATTTTATGACTAGGATCCCCGATAACCCGGCTCACGCTTCTTCCCGACTGGATCTTTGTTTTGTCTCAGATCCAGGTGATGTATTCTCCCTGGTTCCCCAGCCCCCACTTGGTACTTCAGACCACGTCATTTTGCAGCTGAGATTAAAAAATTCGACTCTCATAAGTAAAGAGTCTCCTTTTCACCGCACTTCTTATAACTACAAGGGCGGTGACTTGGACTCTTTTCGGGACTTCCTTCGCGATGTGCCGTGGAATGATGTTTTCTTGTTGCCTGCTAATGAGTGTGCGGTGGAAATCGCAGAGTGGATACGCCTTGGAATTGATGAATTCATTCCTCACCGAAGATTCCAGGTGAAGCCCCACTCTGCCCCATGGTTTTCACCTGAATGCTCGGCGGCAATAGCGACGAGAAATCATCATTTCCATCGCTATCGTCGACATCCCAACGTCAATAATAGACGACTTCACAGAAAGGCTAGAAATAATTGTGGAAGAATTTTCAGAATTGCTAGAACTCGATACATGGAATCCACCAAATCCAAAATTTCACAACAAAAATTGGGTTCCAAAGATTTTTGGAAAATAATAAATAATGTAATGAACAGGGGTAAATCTAGTATCCCTCCTCTTTTAAATGGCCCTGAAATTGTGTGTTCTTCCAGAGACAAGGCGGAGTTGTTTGCGAGGATGTTCTCTAATAACTGCAGCCTTGGTTCGGTTTCTGTTACCTCACCACCTAATTTTCCAAATCGAACCGACGTTACATTGGAGAGCATGTCAGTAACTCCGCTACTTGTCTCTAGAATGATTGCCAAACTCGATTCGAACATATCTCCTGGTCCTGACTGCATTCCATCTGTGATTCTGAAGATTCTTTCACCTGAGTTGTCCTCTATTTTGGCCAAACTTTTTAATAAATGCTTAAAAGAATGTACCTTCCCAAATACATGGAAATGTGCAACGATTGTGCCGGCATTCAAAAACTGTGGCGACCGAACTGATCCTAATAAATATCGTCCAATTAGTCTCTTACCAATTATAAGTAAAATTTTTGAATCAATTATTAATAATAAAATTTCTGGACACCTGGAGTCGCTTTGTCTCCTCACGGACAAGCAGTATGGTTTTCGTCGTTCTCGCTCTACTGCTGACTTGTTGACAGTAATAACTGAACGAATATTTCGCGCCCTTGATCGTTGTGGGGAGGCAAAGTCGGTTGCTCTAGACATTTCTAAAGCATTTGACAGAGTTTGGCACCAAGGTCTGTTGCAGAAAATTCAATCGTATGGGATTTCTGGACAAGTTTTTTCAATTGTCAAAGCTTTCTTATCCAATCGTAAAATTTATGTTGTTTTGGACGGACAACGTTCAGGTAATTATTCCATTTCATCCGGTGTCCCTCAGGGGTCGATCCTTGGGCCAACTTTGTTCTTGATATATATTAATGACCTGCCCGATAATTTGATATGTGATTTGGTAATTTACGCTGATGATACAACTCTATATTCTTGTCTCAATGAAAAATCCCTCCCGGAACAACGTCTAGCTCTGGCAAAATCACTTGAGTGTGATTTGGCCACAGTATCTAATTGGGGTGACACTTGGCAGGTAACTCTTAACTCGGAGAAGACTAAAGTTTTATCAAGTAATCGTTACACTAATACGAATGCAACCCAAATTTCATTCTCTGGTACTGTTCTGGAGGAATCCTTAAATATTCGTCTTGTTGGACTCACACTGTCTAAGGACATGAGTTGGAATGAATATGTCACCAGTATTGCTAAACAAGCCTCGATGAAAGTCGGTTCTCTATATCGAGCTCGCATTATCTCACTCCCGAAATCATTCTCCATTTGTACAAATCATTGATTCGACCCTGTATGGAGTATTGCTGTCACATTTGGGGCAGTGCCGCTGTCACTGTTCTTAGCATGCTCGATCGTATTCAAAGGCGTGTGGTCAATATGATTGGTCCTAAACTTTCCTGCAGTCTGCAAAGTTTGACACACCGCCGCAACGTCGCCTCACTATGTTTATTTTACAGATATTATAATGGTCTTTGTTCAAAGGAGATTTCTGCTCTCGTTCCTCAGAACAAAATTTTCAATCGATCAACACGATTGGCTACCAATTCGCACCTATTCACTGTGGAGGTTCCACAATGTCACAAACAGTTTTTATGCAAGAAGCTTTTTTCCAAGAATATCAAAACTTTGGAATTCCTTGCCTTCTTGCTGTTTTCCTGATCGTGTTGATCTACAAGGCTTTAAAACTCGCGTTAATAGACATCTATCAGGGATGGGGGTTCTTTAGTTCCTGCTCCTGCATTTTATGTAGCTCTTTGCACTTTAGTGGATGCAGGAGAATTTTCAAGTTTGATTCTTCTTCTGTGTCCTTGCTCTGAGCGAATTTCAATAAAAAAAAAAAAAAAAAAAAAAAAAATATCATATCATATATTATTTTATTCAAATTGTTATGATGCATTGTTTAATGTTATGTGAAACTGAATAAGCAGAAGATCAAATATTTAGTTTGAGCAGGAAAAAATTCGAAAGCTTTGAAGTTTTCCCCCCAATTTTGGTTTGTGTTTTTCCTTTATTATTCTTTTTCATTATATATTATTCAATATTATTATTGTTTGAAAAACTCATTTGCGCAACTTTTAGATGAATTATTACGTCACAAAACGTAAAAATCCAATAATTTAAGTAACTTGAAAAATTTGACATTTCAGTTTGTGCCACTAAATAGTAGTCTTTCAGTCACTCTTGACCAAAGGAGATCAAGTCATTTATTTTATTCCCAGTAACGAAAAATAAAAAAAATCATATTATGGATCTTAATCAGAGTATATAAGATAGGTATTTTGGCGAACATTAGAATTATTAAATTGTAAGTTAAGCTTCAGTATCGTCTGAAATTTTCCCGCTTAGAGTGCAGTTGCTGGTTGTAAGTTACATCTTGTAGTAGATCTTTGCCACTAAGTGGCCGTTAGTTGGTTCCTTCTAGGCATTGCTCCCGGCGTTACTCTGCGACCTCCATGACGTTTTTACAGCAGCAGCAGTTATTTGCGACTCCTGTTTTTAAACCAAGCGAAAAGGGAAATATTTGAAATAACAATATACAACCAACGGGATTTCTACTTCAATATATATATCCATACATTTTCAAAGTATTTTAATATATTTCAGGGCGGGATGTACGTCTTTCAAATATTTGATTATTACTCTGCAAGCGGAATGACTTTATTGTGGATGTCTCTGTGGGAATGCATTACAGTTGCTTGGTTTTATGGTGAGTTGGTTAAACGTTATCGGGTATTAGGTTGTATTAATTTCTAATTTAAAACGTCATGTTTTGCAAAGCACGAGTCCCAGATGAACCGCGCCTCGGCGGCGCGATCAATCGGTGGCTCATACTTAACAAAATATGCTTACATTTTATCCAGGCATTTGAGGTGATTACTCTGAGTAGAGCAATATACAACTGCATATTATATTTTTCTACGAAATTACTTTAAGATAATTCAACTTACTGATTTTTTAATAAAACTTGTTTAAATTCAGAAAAAATTTTAAAAAGAATAATCAAAAAATCAATCATGATCATAATACCCGGAAAATAACATTAAATTTGCTACGTTTTTCTATTTATATTTTTGTGGTAAGGCATGTTGTATGTCATCTCTTTTTTCGTAATAAAACCTTATAGAGCGCGGTTCATGTATGGATCAAGTTTAATTATCATAATTGGATATCAAGAGCTATTAATAGTCTGCCAGGGTCCCTGTAGCTGAGAAAGTTTTGTCAAGTATGGGCCACAGATGAATCGCGTCTCCGAGGCGCGATCCTTCTGCGGCTCATGCTTGACAAACATAAATGCTTTTATGGCCGAGGATTTGAGAGCAAAATAAGATTTGGAATGACTGTGGTCAATTAGTAGTCTGTCGTTGACATGTACGTTGACTGCCGGTCATTAGTGAACATTAACGCTGTCAACATACCGGGTTTTATATTGTAAGCTTTGTTATCCACATCTGATTAGTAAAACGTATATACGGTTACTGGTTGGGCGGTTAAAATCTAATACCTTGTAATTTCGAAGTCGATTTGCGAATCGAGTGGAATGTAGTTTTGTGTTCCAAATTGATGGGTGATATACGGTCTGTGGCGAAATTGGTTAATCGCGATCGTTCCGTCAGAATGCAGGCTTTTCTCTGGTGACTGAATACGCTTAGTTTGCTTTTGAAGCTAAATTCAGAATGTTTTTCAAGAGTATAAGTCTGAGAAGTCAGACATGAGCGCTTTTGGGCGACCGCAATACATTTTTCATGACTTAGCTTGATGGAAAACCGAGTACCCGAATGTCAGCGCCGTTGATAACATTGTGGTTGAGTTTATATCCAACACTATCCACTAACCTTACTTTTTCCCTTTTCGTGAAGATTCAAATATGATATATATTCTGCTTCAAGCTCATTGGCCACACGATCAATCAAGGGATGAATGATATTTGAGTTGAATGATCTTGAGCTCATCCATATATTCTGTCATCGAAACACCGTACGTGACGAAGATAAATTACCATTGAATTTACCAATATTCGTGTTTTGCAGGTGCTGATCGTTTTTATGGAAATATAGAACATATGATTGGATACCGACCTAACCCTGTGCTCAAATGGTGCTGGATGTTTATCACCCCTGCCGTAGTTTTGGTAAGTTGATCGGAATAAAATCTCAGCGTCTCATCGACGCGATCCATCAGTGGCTCATGCTTGACAAATAATACTTTGACAGAGACGTGAGATTTACATGCTAACCTCATTGAAACTGACTTGAATGATAAATCATTTCTTTCCTTCACAGGCAATATTAATTTCTACTTGGGTCAGTCACGAAAACCTCGTCTACAACAGAACATATCATTATCCGTTCTGGGGAATCTTATTAGGATGGGGATTCGCTTTATCATCGATGATATGTATTCCGGCTGTTGCCATATTCAAAATCTTGACGACCCCTGGAACATTTAGAGAGGTAAGAAGGCTACATAACTAATGTTTTAGTAGATTTACTTAGTTATGAAAAGCGCTTGTTTTTTGTTTAATAAAATTTCTCTTCAAGAAAGATCGGAAACAATGCCTAAAAGGCTTAATGCACTATTTTACTCTATGCAATTTTCAATGTTTGCAGGATTTTTCTTGCGTCTTGCCCTTTTGTCCAGCCTGAGATTGGTGAGGCTATCAAGCACCCAAGCCAAGCTCTGGGTAACAGTGTCTCGCGCCAGGGTACCCTGCTTGTATTGGGTTTTGGACCTTCCTTTGTTTATCGATTTTCCCAATCTTCGCCAGGCATGGTCATTTAGCGGATGTTTACGTTTTCTTTGTTCCCCCGTGACCCAAGCTAATTTTTTTTAAATAAATTAATAGATAACATTGCCTTCACGTATGAAGTGAATACGTACACAGTGGAATTTCACGACCAACGCAATTTAAACGGAGCTCAAGAAGTTTTACTCGTAGATAACGAGAGTAACTTTTGAATAAATTTCTAAGACGTTCCAAGTTCCCGACACAGTGTTTGGGATACCCCGGTTCTACAATAAATCCACTAATGGCCACTTAAATGACCAGAGCTATTACAAAATGTAGTACCAGGAAGCGTGCCGCCATAATACAGAGTAATGAGCCCTATATAAAAGTTTTGAATGACTATAAGAAAGGCTCACGCCATTTTTACCAAGATCTTATTTGTTACCTAGGAGTTATTAATTTCTATTTTTCAATTCCAGAGAATCGTTCTTCTAACTACACCACTTATTCATCCTCACCAATGTGAACAAGAAAAAGAAGTACAAATGGTGCCTTTCTTGTCAACAAAGGGAGCAGAAGAGAACGAAAATAACGAATACGGCGGCCTCACGATTTGCTGCCAAAATGAAGTAGGAACGCCAACTAGTGATGGTTCCGCACATGAAACCCCGCCTCCTATTTATAGCCGCGCCCAACATACCGAATGATTGATTGACGGAATTTTCCATAAGCGACAAAGTTAGTGCCACATATGCTGTTAGTGAATATGTGACTTATACTGCCGCTTCAATGTAATAATAAGCTAAATTATCACAAATGTTTTGTATCTAAACAAATTGACATTATCTCTTTTACCAACAAATCACAAGCTTACGGTGATGTTTTGTATTTAACTAGACGGTTATAGAAATAACATATGAAGATCGAATATTGACAAAGTTAGGCTATGTTTTGAGGGCATCTCACAAAACACTTCTAATTACCTCGATAGAGATGATGAGAGTTTGTTTTTTAATCTAACCCTATCTTTTTTAAAGTCGTCGTGAAGAATGGAGATTATAAGCGCCCAGCAATGATAATCGTCGCTTATTCAATCCGATTTTTCGTTTCGTATTTCTTGACAAAAATATTTCCCAAACGCCGGTTTACTCGTAAGGAAAGTGAAAGTTCAAGTTTAAAAATATTTCTATTTGATTCATAGATTAATTATATCATGCGTGACTCGTTTTGGTCAGAAATATTTCTCAAATTTTTAAAAAATTTATTCTTGGTTCGAATTTGATCGTTATTTCAGTTATTTTTTGGGGGACGGGGAGGGGAGTGAAAATGTTGCATTTTCTATTTAGTCTATTACCTCCAAACCAGCCCATCGCTTGTCTCAAACTTATAATATTAATTTAATATGAAAGAGAAATAATAATTTGCTTTTGTTCTGAAACGATACCGCTGAGCAAGAAACTTGCAGCTGCTGCGAAATCTTCAATATAAGAAACAAGATTGACTTTTCTTTGTTTTAATTCAACGGAATCGATTAACAAACGCGGATTTTATATCGCTTGAAATGTTCAAAACTCTTAATGAAATGAGGAACTGGCAATTCAGTAACCAGTATTTAAATCACGAATCTCCACATTTTATCCGCTTTGCGAGTTCATCCTTTTTCTTTGTTGATAAAAAGTCACAGATAAATAATAATAAAGGTGGCGAAATCGGGTTTTCGATAATTCGATTCGATCAAAATTTAATTTTAAGATCATCAGGTATTCTAAAATGATCAGTTTATGATCAGATCATTTTATGCTTCGGGATTGAACAGAAAAAAGTGAAAAAATTGTCACAGTATGGATTAACTAACATCAGTCACTGATGGACCGCGCCACTTTGGTGCCGTCCATCTGTGGCCCATGCTTTATATATACAAACCTAATATTCAAGTACAGTGTTTTTAAATTGAACTCAAACAGTGTTGAGCTATAGAGCAAATTAAAGTGTTCGTTCGTTCAGTTTTTTATGTCTTATCTTTGAATTCATATATCATTTGATAATGATTTTATAAAGTCTCTGAAATATATTTTGGGTCCTCTATAGACGGTACCGTCCTTGGACGCGCATTTTAATTATTTATTCTATTTATGAACGTCCCAGTCTATGACCCATTTTATTCAGTTTCATTTTTTCTATTTGCCGACTTGGATGCTATGACCTTCTTTTCTTACCTCAATCAAGAAATACCAGCTGGATTTCGTGTGTCTAAAATTTTATGTACTTCCTTGGATGGTCAAAAATTTTACGTAGTCTTTAGAATCATCATGAACTATTTCGATTCGATTCTAACTCTCGAAACATCTTAATATGTATCATCTGCTGCAAACACATCACTGGATTTCGACGGCCTACATTGGATAGCCTGATCTAAAACTAAATAGCGTGGATGATTATAAAACTTTGGAAGATTTGGAACTGAGTTTTATAAATATTTGGAAACAGCCCGAGTCAGAAATCTTCCGTGATCGCATATCTTGTTAAGTATGCGTCAATGATGGATCGCGCTGGCAGGCGCGGTCCATCAGTGGCTCATACTTGACAAAATAAGTTTTTTAAATTGTGACTTGTTATAAAATGTTAAACCTCCCTCTTGTCTGTATGAGAATAAATAGAACTATATCGTTTTCAGTCTTTTTTTTTTTTTGATGAAATAGTAAATTGCCGATATTATATTATTTTAGTTATTTATTTCAAACAGATATGATCATTGTTTGTGTCATATTTTCATAATTCCACAGAGATTATTAAAAAAATATATAAAGTAGATGAACTGAACTAGCTACAGTTGTTGGGATTTTATTGGCAGGCTACTCTAGTCCATAGTATGCTTTATTTACTTGCCTGATCATAGAAACTTAATTTATCAGAAGCGACGCGTTTGACGAGAAGTTAAAACTTTTTATTTGCCCGGGATTGGTATTCGCGTATTCAAAATCGGATATCAAAACGGGCCGATGATGAACTGGATTCTGATATCTTTAACTATCCTCTTCGACGTGATGTCACATCTCTCTTTTTGATGAGATTACAAAGGCTTTCTGTCTTATTTTCCTCCTATGTCCCGATAATTTGGATATCAACCAACAACTTCATTTGTCGTTAAAACTATGCAAGCAATGCCACGAGGTATTCTACAGGAAATTTGTCTTCACGTTTTAACTTTCAGATAAAGCACCCTCCATTTCTACACTACTTCCCAACCCCCATGTCAATTCCAAGAGGTGTTAGATGGTCTTACCACCCACGGCCGATACCACTCACTGCACTTTACCATCACGGTTCAGTTTTGTTTGGGATGTTTTCCGCTTAGAGTACAGTTGCGGGTACTTTACCGTGTACTAGCTCTTTGCGAGCAAGCGATCGCTGTTTGATTCCTTCTAGACATTGCTTCCGGCCTTGTGAATTTCAATGACAAAAAATCGAGATCTCGTAATGATATCCAACGTACACATAACGTTTTTTTCCACAGCTTGAAGTGCAGAAGTGGTTTCTGGAATTTTCCTATGTCTCTGAGACCTTACTTCGAGCAGACCAGCTAACCTTCATGTCAAGGGGGGCAAATCTCGGATAAACAAAAAAGCTTCAAAACCATCAACACTGCTATTTCATAGCAGTATTGATGATTTTGAACCTTTTCTATAGTTTGGTTGTTACCAAACATTCACCAAGAGACGTTTCAATCCCCAAGCAACAGATGTACGTGATGAAACCTTGCCCATTTGCTGCATTTTTTTCTGTTAGAACTCCATGGGTTCTGAGTAGAAAAATGAGCTGGCATTTTGCAACTCTGTAATCCATTATAGGCCCGAGGACCCATAAAATTCAGTCGGTACATTTATTTTACACAACAGTAGTACGAGAAACAATTAAAATAATTTCAACCCTCTCAAATTAGAATTGTACAAAACCAGAATCATTTAGACATCATATTTCAAACATGCATAAACTACGGTAAGATCCATTATTTTGAACAAAACGAATTTAAAGAACACGAATAAAATATCAAATTTTTACACCTTCCAAGATATTGTATTCGTGGAATGATGAACGAATAAGAAAGATCTAAAGGGATATTATTCTCACAAAAAATATGTGAATCACGCACGACAAATTAAATGTTGTTACGTAGCGAGGTTCTTTTAAATGGGAAAATATGTAATATGTATTCCGTCGACAAAGAAGATTTCAGTTATTCTTGACTCAAACACTCCGTGTTTGTATTTTGAACACCAAAAATTGGCAGAATCAGTAAATTGATTTTGAGGAAGGGATAATTCAGATAGACATTTTTTAAGCCTGTTTTGTCGAGCATGAGCCACTGATGGATCGCGTCCCTGGGACGCGATCCATCTGTGGCCCATGCTTGGCGACATGAAATTTCTGAACGAGGCATTACTATTTCGTTGTTGAGTCGTTAAAATTGGTATTCAGCGCGTATTTTACGTGTTGCTATCACCAGATTTTTTTACCGAAAACAACAAAAAGAATGCTATCGAAAATTCTTGAAAATATTCTAACATGATCCAACAAATTTTCCAAATCTAAACTTTCAACTGATAAATAGGTAGGTGCGGTAATTGGCAAGTAATAACAAAAAAAAACAATAATAATAAGAATAACACACTTGTATAAAATTGTAAGAAAAAATAATTTACACTTAAGGCTCAAGGTTTGAAGTTTACAAAAATGCAACGCCATTTATACACAGAGAATATCAATAATAAAAATGTTTATTTTTGCCAAAAATTTTATGCAGTTGAATCAATTCCAACTTTTGAACAGGAATGGACAAAACCGAATATTTCTCTATTTCGAACACGTTCTAGATTCAGTCACATATGTGATGAAAATACCGGGAAAAAATATTATTTGCAAAATCTAGAAAACCATTAGTTTACGTCAAAAATTCCATTCGTTTCATGGAACATTATGAACCTGAAAACCAAGATTGAATTTTCTTTCTGTGTCAATATATGCAATAAAAAACGACATATTTTCGTATGATGCCACAATTCTGAATATATATATCTTAAGTCAAGGATTAAACTATACCGAATAAGTTAATTTTCGAATGTATTCGAACATTCGCTTCGTTTTGGACATCCCTGTTTTTGAGTATTAAAAATTGGTTCATAATGTAGCGATATCATGATTTACGTGAAATTGGTGTGCTGAATAGTACAGAACAATGCAACAAATATAAATATCGCAGAAAACACGTGACTTTATGATCAGTAAACAATGTAAAACCTGATTAGACTGCCTAAACATTCCGTTATAATTTTTATCATCTAAAATCCTATAATAAATAAGCCTTTTTTGCAAGTCATAAGTTTGAATATCACTACGATTGCAAAACCGATTCAGCGGATAATTTGGTTTCAATCGCCAAATGTATTTAACCAATGAAATGTGAACCAATGAGAGTAACGTGCGAAAAAATAATTTCGATCTGAGAAAAAAGTTTCCATATGTACTGGTGTATAAAAATATGTAAAAAAGGCATTAACTCATAAACTGAGATAAGAAATGAACATTAAGATTTGAGGCAACTGAATCTATGACTTGAATATAAATGTGCCGATTAGAAAATATGGAACGCATGAGCCATACTATTAATTAAAAACATATGGCAACCAAATTTGCACCGCTTATTATTTTTTGAAGGCAATGTGAAGCAATTTTGAGGTATAAAATAAATCGTGCAAAATCAAAGGTAGATTTTTTATAGTCCAAATGAAATTTTTTGTTAAATCTGGTCCAAAGATGAATCGTACCGATCAGGCGCGATCCATCTATGGTGCATACCTGGCAAAAACAAAATCCTGATTAGATTGGTCCATTTAGACCCTGGCAATTTTAAAGGCGTTGTCGTTTGTTGACGCCACAAAAACAAATTCAGTCGGCGTCTACGCGCCCATTAACATATTGTCCTTCTGAGGCGTGCGCCTTGTCGTTCGTTTGCTGTATCAATCAACATCTTGTATACCTATACTATACGCTGACGTTCGTTATGCGTTTACATGCGTTGTAATGCGTCTGTACGCGCCACGCTACGACGCGTTAACCTGTTTCATCTGGCTTTGAATTACGCCAATGTCGTTTATACACAAGGCATTTTCCGTTTTCAGTTGATTGAGACACTGCAATGTACCGGCCACCGTCTATCGTAAATCCGAAACTATCCGAAACCTTCTTCAAATTTTTACCAGAAACGACGTCAACGATTTTCATTCTATTTCTTGTTAAGTGACCAATCATAATGCGGCCTTGTCCGTCTGGCCTGTTGAGAGTTGCGACGGTATAAAGTGAATTACCCTCTGTGTACATTGAACACTGATGAACTTGCTCTCCCGGAAGTTTTTTCCTCATTATTCGACGGAAGACGTCGCCTCCCCCTGTGAGCAGAAAACGCCATCATTATACCAAATAAGAAAATATACTTGAGAGAGAATTTTGAATACGGACTCTCCTATTCAGATAGTGAGCGTATGAAAAAATGTATCTCTTATCTCTTATTTCGAATGCTTCAAATATCGACTAACAAACAACTTATATTTGAATCAAAAATGACCATTATAAGCAATGCGTGTCAAACCACAATGTAGAAAAAATATTGACATGACAAAGCTCAACAATTCAGAATATCAGATGCAACACGTTTCTTCCAAACATACAGTCTATTCTTGGTGACAAATATCATGGAATAAACTCGGGAGTGAGGCTAACCCAAATGGAAACCACGACATCACGTATAGTCCCAGGGAGTCCCATTGAGATTTTAACCCACCCGTATCTACGTTCCAGTGTGCGAACACGACCAAAGTCGTGATCATCGAATTGCAGTTAACTTGGGCTAAGTATATAGGTCACAGATGCTTAGACAACAAGTTTCTAATAAAGAAATACGACAGAAAAATAATAGCTTACCAGGTGTAGGTTTATCCTGTAGTTTGTGAACAACGATTACCGGAGTCTCTCTTCTATTTCTTCCATAACATCTATAAAACTCTCCCTGCAATTCAGCGAAGCCTATGGTATCACCGTGTCTTGTGGGACCGAATAACTGTGTTGTATGAGAACGCCTGAATCTGTTGTCTTCTCCGAGTCTGAAATGAATATTCGGGCTATATATATAATTTAACAGTCTACTACGCAATACACAGTAAGCTAAAAAAATGTCTTCATTCATCACTGTTTATTAAAGTAAAAAGCTCGACTTTTTGACCATACAAACTATAGGTTAATATAGTTATAAGCCATAAGGCAAGGAAGTAAAAAAGATGGGAAGACGCTCAAAACGCAATAAAAGCACATGTATGTTTGTACAGATTTTTTTGTAGTCATAATATTAATTAATCGGGTAATAGTTCGAGGGGAGAGAAAATATCCGAGGCTTTCTTTGAATTTATCATAAAAAACTCGTTGTGAGTGCTATGAACATATTCGTTATTAACTAAAGTATGTAAAAGTTTCGAATTTGATTTGAAACTCCATTGCGCCTCTTTGTTACGGCTAAGGATTTGTTAATAATAATTACCTGAACATTGTGACAGGACCAGCTCCTCCCACCATCAACCAAACTCTTCCGTCAGGTGCAGTCAAAACTTCAATAATTTCCGGAGAAGCATACGGAAATGTTTGGAAAGGAGTATCAAGAAATTGTCCGTCACCCCATCGAAAGATTTTTACTTCATTTCCACCCTGGTAAAATAAAATATTTGATTACTGACGAATTAGACAATAAAATATTGGGAATAAATAAAGAATATGATGATTATAGCTTTTTGGGCGTTCAATCTTATTCCGCCATTTTGAACAAAAGCTAATTTCTTTTAAAAAAGAACATGCTCGAATGCTAATTTCGTTACAAAACCATGAAAAAAATCGGGGAAAAGTTTCCTGAAATGTGCCGTTTTTCATAATTTTATATGTATTTTTGTGAATTTATTGAACATTTTTGAAAACGCAACCAATACTATATAAATAAAGTATTATTGGTGAAGATAACTTGAATTTTAAAGCAAAGCCTATCTCCAATAATTGTCGGTAGCACAATCCGTATTAACCTACAAAAAATGCTTTCTCTAGCTATCCCATGTCGCATTGTTTAAAGAGGGCAAATAAAACACTTTTATTGTAATATAAAAAGTTAAAAATAATAATATTTTGAAAAACTTGATTCACGTATGAACCATGCATATTTACGTCACGACCCTTTAGTGAACATGCTTGACAATACATGTTTTAAAACTTTTCCGCCGCATTTTGTTTCAACCACCATAAAAATTACGACACTTTTTAGGGCAATGAACATAATAAACGTGTGTGGTCGAGCAAATTTAAAGTTCAGCAATAAAAAAAACACTGGTCCTGATTACCAATCAGAAATTTAATTTTGTCAGGTATGAATCACAGATGGACCACGCCTCAACGGCGTAATCCATCAGTGACTCATACTTAACAAAAGATGTTTTAACGTACTATTTCTGACAGAGTATAGCAAGAAAACCTGATCTTGTCTGGTGAGATTATACAGACATGTCGGCTTACCTTGTCACCGGCAACCAGATAGATAATCCCGTTTTTCCTGAAAGATGCGAGACCGTAGACTTCTCCGCAAGGCAGCGTTTGATGTTCCCGAAACTTGAACCGAATTTTTTGTGTCTGTCGAGTTGACGCCGCTGTGATGAGTCAAATAATAATGATTGATTATTGTAGACTACAAGACTATACTAATTTGCAATGTAAACATGGGTTGTGTACCAGCCATTGATTGGAGGAAAATGAAACGGAATTTTTATTAGATTCAGGTATACTATATTTATTTGTAGGCGATAAGGGATTGCAAAATTAGGGCTATACTACTTCAAAATTTTGTTGCTCACGATGGGGTAGAGGTTAATCACTGACAGTGGAAGCGGGAGACATCCCTCAAATTTTGATAAGGGAAGCAGTTTCCCCCATTACGGTTTTAAAAATTAAAGCAAGATTCTCTGAAAACGAGAAAATTTTTATTGTTTTTGCCCTCAAAACGACGAATTTCTGAACAAATCCAAAAAATATCCACGTGTCGCCTACAATTTTTTTCTGAGCATATTCGGCTTCGAGATTTCTGAACAATATCCAAAAAATATTGACCACGTGGATCGTATGAGTCGTCGCGTTGCGAGGGATTCGGTAGTGGCGCCCTTTTACGGAGGAAGCGAGGAGCCGGACCACCAGTTACGAACCTTGTTGACACCTTGTTAAAGAGTACGGCGTCACCAAAGAAGCCACACGCACAGCAAGAAAAAATAAATAAATTTGAGCTTTGAAATTAAATATTTGCGTATGTTAAACAATATTTTGAATAGAAAGTTGGGCATTCTCTCCTTGATGCACTACAAGTAGACTGACACTTAGAAGTCTTTTTTGTTTTATTTCTAAGAAAACGATATTTCAACGATATTTCGACAACTTTAACGAGCGATATTTCAACAACTTTCAAGATGCTATTTTTTACTTTTTTACATGGTCAAAAGCTGGAAAAATTAATTTTTAACCACGAGCTATTTGTTTGCATATACTTACTGTTGGATTTATAGCGTTTTATTTGCTTGTGACAAATGTATATGTCGGTTGTTCTAATGATATTACATACTACTCTTTTATCGAGCATTGTTCATACATTGGTCGAGCGGTCAGCCATTGGCCTTGTTCAAAAAAATGATGCTTTGACAATTTTTTATTGTTTCATCGCGTTGGTCACGCCCTTCTTAGCTATGTTTACATACGTTCGAAGTAACGAAAAAGCACTTGAACAAGAAATATCCAAGTCAAAAATATCGTTCTCAAATATGTTTTGCCAAGTACGAGGAAACGATAGAGCGCGCCGCTGACGCACGGGCCATCTGTGGCACATGATTAACAAAATGAAATGTCCGCCCAGAATAAAAATTTTTTCTCCCTGTTGAAGTACTGGCTATGAAAACCATCTTCAAAACGCGGTTTATAATACCTCTGCGCGAATTAGTAGTTTCAAGAGACTCATGGGAGCCGCTTATAATTTCTGTCTCAGCGTATTTTTTTGCGAGTAAAGAATCAGATTTTAGCAACAGACGACGAAAATCACAATTAATTATATAGTAACGCCGTATTTTCGGCTTTCGCCTCTCGCAAGATAAAATCTCTATCTGAAATGTTGTTTAATTATGCATATACCACCTTGACAGCGCATTTCATCAGCTATGCATATTTCACAAAACGTGTTTTAAAGGAATATTTTCTGACGGAGGTTAAAGTCCTATCTAACCAGAATTTTGCTTTGTTAAGCATGAGCCACAAATGGACCGCGCCTTGTGGCGCGATCCATTTGTGTCTCATACTTGACAAAATACGGCAGGTTAGATTTGTTCTACACCTCGAAGAGGCGTGGTTAAATAAACACGTGGACGTTCCAGTCGAATACTTCGTTTCGTTTGACAAGAATCGGAGCGAGACGGGAACCTTTGTTTGGTTATTATTCATTCAGCGTTAGATCCCATCTAGCGTTATTTGCATTTCGAACTGTGGATACCGTCCGTGTCGTACGTTGTTCATCGACATTAGACAAATCTGTATTTTCTACATTTGGTTGCTTATACGGTGCTGTGCTAGAAAAGCATCTATTGAGCGTTGAAACTATCAAATATCGGCTTTGTAAAATGGATTTTGCCTCCGGGGATAACTGCGTTCAGGTTTCATGATAACAAGTCGGTAAGTTAAGACTGTAAAATTATTCCAATTATAAAAACAGTATGACAATAGGTACATAACTTCAGAATGTACTAGATATTCAGTACTAGATATTCAGTATTAGGCTATTTACTGACTTCAATTTATTCAGGGAGCACTGTTCTGTGTTCGATTTGGTTTTATGTCTTTAGAGTGGTTCTGTTATTAAAGGTGTTAAAGTGGGAATGTCACAATTAAAATTATCTAGGCCTAAATGTAGGATTGAAGAATTTAAGTGTAACTTAGGTCTAGCTTGATCCTGTATAAGCTATATGATAAGTTGACTAACATACAGGACAGCTTCTGAGCATGGTAAGACAGATAGGTATTTTTTAGGTCAAAGTTGACATTGTGGTTACTTTAATAATTTATGTGAAAAAACTTCCTGGTTATGAAATTCCCCTTAAATTTCCACTTTGAGCGTTTTTCAGCTTAATTAACCAGTTTTTAGTAATGAAACACACTCTAGAGACATTTTGATTATTGAACAACACAGAACATGATTTGATTCGATTTATAGCAAAATTAAATAATCATCATTTCGTAAATTTGTATTTGATTAATGCTGTTTTCATTGTTTGTTGAGTAACAGAGTACAGTAGTTAACATTTTGCCTGTTTTAAAAACAGTTCCATCAAAACCGGTGTTGTAGTTGTGAAAATGTGAAAATTAATATCCAAATATTTGATTTTCTCAAGGTTTGATATATAATTAATCACATTATCAATACACAAATGTCAACTATTGTGGGACCGTTGAATATGTTGGATAAAGATAAAATATCCAATTTCACTGTTCATCATCTGCCTATTGTATTCTAAATGTTTTGTTAAAAAGGGTCCACAGGCATATTAAGCAAGCATCATCATTATCTTTGTGAGTAATTATATAGTATGTTGACATAGCTGACAGAGTATCCTGATACGAAGCAGATAGAGCCCTCACTGTCTTAGTCTCAAACTGGCTCTGGTTAGATGTGTAGGTTTTTTCCTACTTGGAAACCCAATTTTTTTTGACTGGAATATATTACTAAAAGTTTCAATTTCAAATTTTCACATTTCAATCATTTTCCATTTTATTGAAAACTTAGTTCAAATTAGGCTGCATTTAGTTATGAAGTGTCCAATAACAGAGGGACCGGAAGGGAGCGTGGTGATGCCTGGCGATATCATCACTGAACAAGTTGCAGGATTGATTACGGAAAAAGACGAGGTCAAACTTGGACCAGGATTACGGCAAGAAAATGATGATGTTGTTGTCTGTAAATCTGGTATTTTGAGACACAAGAGGCCAAGCATGTTTTGGGTCGATAGTCACCAGAAACGATATGTTCCAGTGAAAGGTGAAGCAGTATTGGGAGTTATCGTCGGAAAAATTGGTGATGCATATAAAGTCGACATTGGAAGTAGTGATTATGTGGTTTTGAACAATTTATTCTTTGAAGGTGCCACAAAACGAAATCGACCGAATCTTGTTAACGGTGACGTCGTCTTTGGAAAACTGATTTCTGCCAATAAAGATATGGAACCAGAAATGAGCTGCATAGGCCAAAGTTCAGGGAAAGCAAAGGGAATGGGTCCAGTACCCTCTAATGGTTGGATTTTTACTGTGCCGCTCAATTTAGTCCGGAAAATTTTATCCCCAAATTGTGTTTTGTTACCGGAGATTGGAAAATACTTTGGCTTTGAGACTTTGATAGGAATGAATGGTAAAATTCATCTCACTAGTCACAGCCATAAGCATATTATTTCAATCATGAACATGATAACTTCTGCAGAGTATATGACAAATGAACAAATCTTACAATCTATGAGTGCCGATTCTGCAAAAAATTGGCAAACTACCTGATTTAGTCATACGCCCCACGTGACTTGCAGTAGGCAAGGTTATCCTTCTCACCCACAGAGTTTGAGGGTGGGTAACTATTCTGTCAAGCATGTGCAAGCTTAACAAAAATAAAATTTTTGTGGATTGGGAAATCGCCAAGATTGAAAATTGAGTAAACCAAAAAACAAACTCATAAAAGGGTTCAAAATCATCAATACTACTATGGGATGTTTGAAAAATTCATTTCAACGATTCAAGAGAAACTTCTATATTAGTTTTAATAGTTTACAAGACAAAAACACAATTGTTGTTCAAACTCGAGCGGCATTAAACAAGAACCAAAATGCTGTGTATTAATTTTACAACTGGAACAACAGGATTGGCAAATATTGAAATATTTGCTTGGTCGGCAACAAAACTCCAAATAAACGATACAATAGGATTCAGAATCGCGATTATTTTTTCGAAACTTTAACCAGTATTCGAATTACCAGTAGTTTGAATTAATTCACTTCAAAATGCTAAAACTTACATCCAACACTATTAGACTCGTTTCTTTGACTATCAGAGCCTATCCAATTTCCATTCATATACACAAAGATAGAAGTGTTGAATTACCTTTGCAAACTGCCGGTTCGCCCGACCATCGCCCATTCTCCATACATGTATTATGTGAGCTCCCTACTAGCTTGTATCCAGCATCACACTGTGTTGTGCATCGGAGGGCTTTTCCTCTGGGCAAATCAATCATTTTGCACGTTCGATCTCCATGGAGAGGAACATTCAAGTGCTTGCACACAGGAACTGTAAAATTGTGTTGATAATAGGAATGTCAAAGAGGTGGCATTAAAATTTGAATTAGTTAGCATTAAAATTTAGGAATTTTCTATGTATACTTTAAATTTTATTCTGTCATACATGTGCAACAAATTCGATAATGAACGATGTTACTTTGATTAACTCTATCGATTAACGAAGTATTACTAGGGCAGTAGAATTAAACTAACGGAGATAACGAACAGATATTTTTTTTACAAAATAAAAAAAAGAAAGAAAACCTTCGCTTGTCTGGCAAAATAAAAAAATTTGCTTTTATTAAGGCGCTAAAACTGAACAATGGATTTATCAATTGCCCAAACTTGCTGAAGTAAAATTCGTAATGAATTATCTGGGTATGTTTTACATGATAACAAATATCCTTTTAAAATTCTGTTATAACCCTTGTTGTCTTTGCTCATGTATGATAATTACCTGTGTTTTCATGGTGAGATTATTTTAAAGTGTTCTTGAACATTGATTATGATATTATCATAAACAAGAAACATATTATAGAAAATAATTTTTCACCCTTTTTGAGATACTATTTTATCGTGTATATATCAGCCAGAGCTTCAATCCTTTCGAGTCGTATATTTGACCTAATGTTCCCCTGATAAATATTTTCTGACTGGTTTATTATGGTTTCCTTTTTGCCTGCAGTGTAATTGGTATGTATTGCACATTTTCGCAATCTTTGTGGTTCCTGGTTTTACGAATTACAAGTACCGAATCACACACTTTTTTGCTAGCATGCGATCAAGTAGTTCATAATATTTCTGTTATGAATATGGCTATTTTTAATATTCCATATATATTCAAAATGTCTGTTGAATTACATTTTGTAAGTTCCATGACAGTACATCATTGTTCAGACTAAGAATTTCTGCTACTTCCCTTCTAGTTTTAATTTAGTTTGAATTGTATTTGGAATGCAATATCTACATTGGATGGTTGTATGGCTATGCTTCATAATTTCAGATAATTAACTTATGATTTTTTATCAAATTTCGAACATTGAAGTCTGTTCAGAATAAAAAGCAAATTGTATATTGTCTAACGATTTAAATAAAGACATCTCCATCTCCAGAACCCCAGAAAAGGGCAACTATTGCAAGATCTATAACATGTGACTAATGTTCTTTGTAGGGGTTTGTTTCGCACTCGGTGACACAATCGTGCATCCACGAGCACTGCCTTTTCACTAGTCTGAAAAGATGTACTGTATTACCATATCATTCCTTAATCATTGTATTTTCTTTTTTCCCACTGCAGGATGTAATTTATTTAATTTTATGTATTTGTGTATTTTCCGAGCACAATGAATACAGAAGTTAACAAGCGTGGGGTGATATTGACCATATTAATCTTAGCGAGTATATGCTACATTTTATACTCCAATAGCGATGAAAAAATTCAGAATGACTCGGCAAGTAAGAAGAATTTATTGTGTTTCTATATTTACTATTTTACGATATTGTCAACAAGCCACGCCCAATCGCGAATTTTTTGCTCTTTGACCAGTAAGGTAGTTAAAAAAGCTCAGACTTATTTCGAACAACAAATCTATATTTTGAATAAATTGTGATGAACAAAGATAGCAGGCAATGGCAGACTGACACCTACTCAGACACAAAAGAAAATAGCTTCAATCAGAATCCCAATATCACCAGAACTGCCAAAAATAACATAATACATCACAAACAAAAATATTAAAAATACCACCACTGGCTACAATGTGCTAATATCATCTGTCAAAAAAACTTCACTATCATCAAAAATGCTATTCAATAACAGCGATAGTGTTCTGAAAATGACTTAGACGAAAAAGACATTTATTAGCAGAATAATGTTTATTATCTAGCCTGACAGCTTTTCATTTATGACCCAAACTTAATAAATTCTATTCTTTCCTTAAGATCCACTAGATCCGATGTTAATGAATAAAGGCAAAGAAAAAATGGATAAATTCGGTCCAGAAATAAAAGATGGTGTCGGAAACGAAGATGAAGTGGATCCAGAAATAGGGTTGGATGTTGAATATGTCGAAGATTATGTTTTAGTCGACGGAATCAACGTGTTTTATTCCTATGCATTGAGTACTGTGAAAGATCATCCAAAACCTAAGTTTGCAGTGCTGTTACTACACGGTGCTGCCTATGATGCAAACGTATGGAAATCACTCGGAACTTTACAATTTATTGCACAATCTGGGTACTTCCCTATTGCAGTTGACCTTCCTGGATTCGGGAAGACAAAAAAACCAGAGATAACTGCTAAACTTGACAACGAAGCAGGATTTTTGGCAAAGCTCATAAAAGCTTTGCCACATACAGACCAACCTGTTATTATCTGCCCCTCTATGAGTGGGCGATATGCTCTTCCGTTTATGTTTAAATACCCTAACGGACTTAGAGGGATTATACCCATAGCGCCAGTGAATAGTTTTTCGATAGAAGATTATAAACGCATGGATATCCCTGCGTTGATTTACTATGGGGCGTTAGATGAACATGGCAGAACAGTCAGTCAAATCATCGCTAATATTCCCAATAGTAAAGTCGTAGAAGTACCAAATGGTTCACATCCCGCTTATTTGGATGACTTGATACTTTTTCACAACGAAGTTAAAAACTTTCTTGACAATGTTTATAAAAAAGGAAAGGCATCCTGAATGATGTGAGTGTACTTTATTCATTAAAATTTAATACACTTCACAATAAGAACAATAAGGCTTAAGTCAAAGATTCACTACGCTGCAGCACAATTTTTTTACCAGGATATTTTATTGAAATTCACTCTAAGAAAAGCCGGAAGCAGTGGCTAAAAGGAACCAACTAACAACCACTTAATTGCAAACAGCTACCACAAGATATTCCCAACCGGAACTGAACTGCTGTGGCATTGAGTGGTACCTGATTGTTTTTTAGTTTAATCAATGATTAGATTGTTCTCCTAGTTTAAGTGACATTTGAAATTCACTACAATGAATACAAAACAATGAAATCGCTAATTTTTGATCACATTCGCCCATCTCGTAGCAAAGTCAAGATTCATATGGCATATACCATGATTTTAGTGCAAAAGGAATCAGTTCAAGAATGACAAAAAAATTATATCGCTTTTAATTAGGATTTTGGAATACAATATAAAATTTTACATAAATCACGGCGTTGTTTCCAAACAGGCAAAATATAGCCAAATATTGAAACATTATTCGTTTATATAGTTAATTTCGAATACCCTTTAAACTGAACTGAAAGGGCAACACTAGTTGCTTTACTATGTTATGAAAGTTCATTTATACCACACTGCCTTGCAATGAATCAACACACTACAGAGTCACAAAATCTTGTTTCTCATCTAAGTGACACCAGGGGTGCAAATAAGAATTTCTGTGTGGGTGTACGCTATAGTCTCCATGTTTTTCAACAAGCCGAGTACTTCTGAAATAAATCATATTTTTTACGAAAGCACTTTCATTCCACTTCTGTGGGTAATATCACAGACTTTATGTTAATTGGAGGCTTTAAATTATTATGGGAAATTTTTTAAAAGATTTTTGTGAGTTTTTCAATACTCTTATAAACAAACGCCTTAGTGTGCGTACAGGCAGAAGACTCGTGTTATTTGCATCCCTGTGACACAAAACCAGCGTATTCTAACACATTGCAGTGTTGATGATGATACTTTTTATTCAATTCACACCATTCCAATCTTCCTGTATATGATATTTTTCATTATTGCTTCTGGCCAAGTGTCACTGGTAAGGGTAGTACACTTTGGGCATATTAAGTTTGTGTGCGGTGGCAAAGCCTATTTTAAATTATTCTGTTAATTTGGTTCAAGGCAGTTAGTAAAATGAGGTACAAAATTACTATTTCAAAGTGTACAGTTTTCGCGTTTTTGTTGTTACTGAATTGTAGATTATAAATATTCTTCTATTTATTTTCATATCATGATTTTGTCACCACAATTATAACTGATTCATGAAGCACAAATATAGTTATAACGTGTAGTACTGGTAGCTCTTTAAATTTGTTTTACAATAACTCAAATGAAGACTATTAAAGTGTTTTAGTTCCATGTGTGGTGGATATTTTATTTTTCCACAATCACTCAGTTGAGTGAAATACCTTCAGCATGACCTTATATACCGGCGGCAACTTATTGACGAACAGCATCAGTGTCATTGGAAAGACAAACTTCCCATATTAAAACTCACTTGCAATCTAAGGTAAAAGTGTGATCTCAAATCACAACCTCACTTTGAGACCAGTTCTTCTTCCTTTTTAAGCAAACTAGACAAGATAGGTTTTATATTCAAGGATCCCAATGGTATTAATTCATCCAGGTTTAAATATCACCGTATATTTGAAATATACATCACATGGCTCTATTTTAAAATCAAAAACTTTATTTTGTCGAGCATGACTCCTAGATGGACCACAATTTGTGGGAGCGATTCGTCAATCGTTAACAAAATTTTCGATAAATTCGGGTCGAAAAGATTTGAGCTCTTGTAGCAAGAAATTTTTCTGTGAAGCCTGAATCACAGTATTGTTAAGAAAATTTTCTGGGAGTGATTAGCCCTTTTCAAACATCTATAATCATTCTAGGTACTGAAGTATTTTTATTTTTAAGTTATTCGCATAGTATTCTGCAGATACCAAAGATATTCAATTTTATAACGTTAATCCCATTGCTTCCACTGCGTGCATCAGGACAACTTTTCACATAGTTTTTGCGTTACCATTTATTTGAAAACTAACATAGTGTAAATGAGTTGAGTATAACACTCAGCTAGTGTTATAATTTTTTAGATGGAGCCTTGGATTCAGTTCCAAGACTCCTGGCTGAGTAGTATTATACCCGCCAGAATTAAGTTTCAATATTTTAGTTTCAAAAAATCAAAATTACTCTTATTTTAGCTTTTTGTGTATTGTGCATCAGAATCACGATTTATGTCATATTTATCATTTCAAAATCTGGGGCATATATATAACACTTTGATTCAGAATCTTAAAATACTCACTTTCCTCAATAAAAATTTTTTATTTCGTCAAGCGTGTGCCACAGACGGACCACGTCTCAGTGACATATACTTGACAAAACATGCATTGACAAAATTTTATTAATTGAGTTGATATAGGAAAATTATACCCGCAATTCAACCACTGACCTCTCCACTACAGCATAATTGCAAGGTGTCTGTCCGTCCACCGCAAACTTAAATTTTACCTTCAATTCGTCCACTGACCACTACAAAATTACACTGTCCATTACAAAATTGACCTGATTTAACGAGTAGTTGTCACCAAACGAGTTTTATTTGAAAAACTCAACTAGTGAAATACAGGTTTTGTATGTCACCGGTTGAGCATATGAAATAGCACTATCAGTCTGATCCATTTTGAGTAAAAATGGACTTCCAATTTCATGTTTCTGAAACGTTTTTTTTTTATAACAAGACAACTCTATAAATTTAATGAATACGCCAGTATATACCAAACGTTGACTTTTATCTAGACAATGATGTTATTTTGAAATTTTTGCAAAGTGTGTATGTACTATTGTGTATACTATTTATAAAGACAATCTAAATTTAAAAATTTATAAATACAACTTTGAAATATATAAAGGGTGTCTTTCATGACATGTTATGTGTAAGGGTGTGTGTTGCATGGGCAGATGACGAAAGATGTGTAAAAATGGGTGGAATCTAATCAAAGTGATTTAAGTGAAGTGAATACATAGTGATTTAGCGGTGTGTGATATTTCGATCATCGAATGGATTGCCAGGAAGACTTCGGGTACTATTCATATGGATTTCGCGAACTTGTGTAGTGAATATCCGGAAGTAATCTCCACAATCTTTTCTTTGTAAGCAGTAACAACTAGACCTGAAAGGTCGTGTTGCCAGGATATGTTTTTTTTACTGCCCTTTGAATCAAATTTATATGTAATATGGATCTAGCGGTGATATTTGAAACGTCGAATGGGGCGCCAGGAAGCCTATAGGTTCCTTCATATCATTTTTGCAGACTTATGCAATAGATATTCGTAATACTTTTCACAATATTTTCTTCGAATGTAAGTAAAATATATATATATATATATCTGAAATATATCTGAAATACTGTGTTGTCAGGAAAGGTTTTTTGACCGACTCTTCAGTCAAACTCTTATGTAACATTAACATATTAACTCTTATATTATGGATCGCATATTTATTGGTGACGTTCGTGGGGATAAGTTCATAATATCGCACTCCAATGTGTTTGAGTAAATTTCATCCAATCCAACATTTCAGTTCAAATTAGCTCAATCCCGTTTGGGGTGTTTTCCACATCGTGTAGTGCCAAGCAGTGGACAAGGGGGCAGTTTCTCAGATCGGCTCGATTGTTATAAACACGCTCTAACCCAAATTAAAAATTATTTTGAAAAATTTGACAAGTATGAGTTACTGACGGATTATACAGACAATTAATAGGCTTGGTACCAGAAAATTGAATTGTGTAATCTGAATGTTTATTCCAATTGGATCTATTTTTCCTGAAAAATTACTCCGAACCACGCCCACGCCAAATCATTTTACTAAATACAAAAATGCTATAGATATGCGTTTCTCAGCATCAGGAGCTTGATTTTGCGCTGGTTGACACGAGAAGAAACTAGTTGTGATAATCGGCTCCTGCACGAATTTTCATATAAAACTTGAAGAAAGATTTAAAATATTCTGTCACATAGCCGAGGACATGAACAGATTTTTTTTTGCACGCATCACATTTTTTCAAATGACAGAAATGATAAATATTTATATTTATGGTCGCGTACGAATGGATGCCTCCAGCCGTCGGTGGTCGCTGACGAGTTTTGAGGACTATGTTTTAGCTATCTCATTTCTGTGCTTGCCTCATAATAACCACGACAGGTTCCCCTTATCAAAAATTTTATTTCGTAAGGCATGAATAACAGATGAACCGCGATCCGGCATTGCTAGCAATATAGAAGCAAAAAATATCCAACGAATATAGCGACAACTGATTCGCCAAAGAGAGCGTTAACAAAGAGCGTCTTGCTTAGGGAATCCCTCTACGCGTTTTCGATGATCTCACATTTTACATCATGCATTCCCTCGTGATATTTTTCGCCGTTTTAAAGCCAGCTTATCCTGTCCAGAGGATTCTTGTACACAGACGTGCTCATGTAGACGGAAAGCTGCCAAACCGATCGAATTTATTTTCATTCATTGATTTCGGTGTTTAGTAGAAGTATTTTAGCGCTAAAGTTTTATTCTATATAAAACCCAGATCTCGTAGCAGATGCCGTTTAGCTGGGCAACATAAACTTTCGTGTATATTTCTTTTTGTCACGAATTTGTCACTGATCAAATGAACTAATACTTTTAACATTTTTTTTCGATGTACCAGATTCTGTCATTGTAGCACATCGAGCAGGAGCTAAGGGTCGAGCCACGCGTATAATAAAAGACCACCTCAATCAGCCGCCTTTTATTTTGTCAAGCATGAGCCTCACCGGCGCGATCCATCAGCGACTCATACTTAACAAAACATTTTCGTGCTAGTTGAGATTTCACGAAGATTTGCTTAACTGGGGATATTATCTTATTATCCTGTCAAATGTTGTTGCTAAACACAAATCTCAGCCCAGGTAGAACAATACCGGCGCCACTAATAATATATTATAGGCATATCGAGTTTCTAATGTGACCAAGATTATATTGATAAAACCTAAAGATATCAAAAGATGAAAATTCATTTGACAAATGTTGTTTTTCCGCCTTGCATTCTTGATAGAGCCTTGAATTGTATGTACGAAAGTAATTATATAAAAGTGAAACTTAAACCACTTGTATATATGTGATAGATTCGACAGTGGGGGGTGGTCGAAATCGAATCTCGTTTTGTTTCTGAACCGAATCTAATAATTTCCCAGAGTAGAATAGAATATTCAAATCAGTAGTCATACGATAAACAAACAAATACATAATCCTTCTATCATTTCATAATTTATGTAAAATATCACATTTATGAAATTCAAAATTATCATTTTGTTGATTCCAAATCGAAACTGACCATTCATGTGGTTATTATTACAACAGTGGTGCCGAAGAAAATGTTTGGTTGTAATCAACGCCCTTAAAATTTACAAGCAGTATTTGGCTGTCACCAAATTGGGCGTTACAACCTATCCCAGTCCTCTTAAGTACAATCAATAGAATGACGTCCTAATTTTATAAGTGGGAAATTCTTTTCAATTCAACGTAGGGACTATCAGCATTTAGTGCTGGTAGTTATTAGTGAATCTAACTGCATAACTGGCTTTCAAGAATTAATAGAGCTTAACGCTAATAACTTGTTGAGTTTCTGTAACTTTTTGAAGAAATTTTCCAAACAGCATCCGAATAGTGGTGGGAGCGGGCACATACGCATAAAATGAGTTTACTTGTTGAAAATGACGTATTCATACGCGCCATTTGCGCCATCGATCTTGACATTTTTCGACAGAAAAAGCTCAATTTTTTTTTTTAGAAATTTTCGCTTCCAAATTATGAAATATCATTTATATTTTTGCTGATGACGCCCCTCATCAATGGTTGTTTGTCCGTCTGTATTTTTAAGCATATCGAATGTTCAGCGAAAAAAGGTCTTGACGTTCTTGCATTCCTAAGTTCCACATTTCAAGAAATGTATACTTTCATTTTTTTTGCGCAAAACCACAAAACAGTACTTTGAATGAGGAGAAAATAAACCACAAAAAATCCTAACCATCTATTACATTGCCATTCCGAAGATTGATGACGAACGTCGGATATCTTGGACGCGTGTACGGACTTAATAGCGCGTAACGTGGACCGTGCCGAAAATAATACCCTGTCACGCATATAAAATCCTCGTAAGCTTTTGAATGTTGTTCTTAACTGTCCTAACGTAACCATTACCTTGGTAAGGATGTCGTTGTCCGAATGGTCATGTATTCGGAGGTTTGAATAAAAGTAATTCGTTTTTCGATTATTCTTAAATTGATTCATTTCGCAGTAAAATCATCATATATGCCAAATTTTACGTTATAAAATTTGACATAAATCATGATTTCGCTGCAAAATTAGCTGAATATGATCATGATGTTAATCAAAAAATGCGAAATCGGTCGAAAATCGTTATACTGGAAATAAATATGTATAGCTATTTGTCACACGCATGCACTTTATCCACAACATCCGACAAATTCCATTGTAGAGGAATATTAAGGGTTTGTAACAGAACTTCCTACGAAGACTGTCTAATCTTCAGGAACAATCAGGGGTGCTGGCACGAAAACGTGATCCGGGCAGGTGGTCACTCAAATATTAAAGTTCATTTCAGGGCTGACCTTCAACATATTTCACGTTTTACTGCATTCAAACACAGCAACATGCTAAAAATTTGGAGAATTTACAATTAAAAGGGAGGAAGAAATGTCTCTTGTAGAAACAAGAATGTCTCCGTTATAGTCTTCCCGTGTCGAAATTAAATATCCCACGTCAAGCATGGGTGGCTGATAGTGGACCGTCTGTGGCCAATGCTTGGCGTAAAAAATTGTATCGTAATGCGTTGCTAAACCGGCCTGGGATGGCCAAAACCAAATATTTTGCTATTTCGAATACATTCTGAAAAAAGTATTTAGAGCGTAAAATATCGGATACATTTTATATTCAGCGATGTTTTTGGATGAGAAACAGCGTAGAAATCTTGTTCAGAAAAAGTAATAAATCTTGAAAACTGTCAATATGAAGTCCCACAATTTCCCTTATTTTTTATTAGTGTATTAATTGAATAGCAAAAATGGGCTTTTCAGGTTATTCTCTATGTATTTAAGCGAATAAAAATAACATATATTTTTGTATTCCAACTGTTCTCAATTAATCAATTTATTTCAACTTCTCTAACGACACACTTAAAAATCATTCTGAAACATATCAAGTCAAAATCTTCATGTATCGAATATCTTCATTCTCGAATGTATCCTGAACATAGCCTTTGACAACAACGACCTCTCTTGGTACAATTCGCCAGGCGCGCAGATATGATGAAGTAGCTACATAGCTTTTGCAAAACTTTCGAAATTATAATAATCACTGTGGTTAGCATATCACTTTTACTAACTTTTTTGAAGTATGGCAAGAGATTAGAGGTTGCTGTTTAACCTAACTAGAGGCCGCAAACAATTCCCTGCGCTCGTTCAGGTGGCGCCAGCATGCATGCCTCGTGAGTCACATCATTTCACCTTTCTTTCCGTTTGGCGCGTGCGTTTTGTCAGTAAAATAAGACAAAAAGACTAAGTGCGCCGTAAATGATACACTGCTCGACGTCAGCTCAGATCGGACAAGCGATAACGCGTTGACAGATACCTTGCTTTGAGTGACACTGGGTAAATGGGCAGGTTGAATGCAAAGGCCTTTCGTAAAATGAATTGAGTTCTAGCGACGGAAAAAGCATACACACAAACTTCAAGAATTTAAAGCAAAAACTCCACACCCGGATCCTCAAATCCCCCTATATACGCATGTCTTTAGAAACCATATCATATATAACTGTATCACCGAATTATAGCAAACAAATTTTAGCTCGAGTCTTAAATCCGAATCCGCGAATGCTGATGTCGACCTGTCACTAGCCTTCCGTGACTTCAACTTGAATGAGCAATATTAACAATCGAGTTAACTGAGTTCAGAAATTCAGTTAAATAAACAACGCGTGGCAAACAAAACCGCCATTGTGGAAAACAAACCACAACTTTATGCTCACACAACCACATAAACTATTCCTGATTTTGTATTAACAACAACAAAAAAAAGATTTGCTAACATGTATAATTTTCGCAGAATGACGTCACAACGAGGAAACAAAGGTTCCATAGTTTTGTTTGTCTAATCCCCTGATTGTGACCTCATGACTTACGCCAAATAACACCGATGATAAGCTACACAATGCATCAATGAAGTGGTGAATGATGTCGGGAAAGAAAAGATAACTTGGGTCATGAAGACAACCTTGTAAGGCTTTGAAAACTCCCTAGGTCAGGGCTTCACAAACTTTTACGCTCGCGACCCCTTTTAATCTCCCAAAATTTTCCGCAAACCCCTTCACGGTTAGAATGATAAGCAGTGTGGAATATATACTTGTGACATTTATTGAAATGAAAGGACTAAATTCAAGCTACCGGTATTTAAAACCTATTACTAAAATGATAAGCTGTGCGAAATATAGCCTACATTTGTGACATTTATTGAAAGGCAAAAGTTTACCAAAAGTTTAAGACCAAGTATCAACAGATCAGTACAAATGAAAATACTTCATTTTATATGATAACAAAACACTTGTGACCTAATAATCTGCTGAATTCAAAGTAAATTCGATTTTCGAACTTTATATAGCATTCTCATGTAAGTTTTGCTTTTTGTAAACTTACAAAGTGCTGGTGTTGACTTATTAGCTTCCTTAAAAAAGGGGCAAAAATAAAGCAATTTCTGCGGAAAAACGAGCTCAGATAAATCTATTATAAGAAGAGGGGTATACAGAGCGACAAATATCCATCAGGCTTGCCGTTGATAAAACTGCTGCCGCTGGGACAATATTTGATTTTTTCAAAAGAATTTGAACAGGTATATATTGTATCTACGAATACCACTTTTAGTCTCAAGGTTCGAATCGATTCGGATAATCCGAATGCTCCTTTCCACAGTGATTCGACAGTAATTTCGCGCAAAATTTTACATTTCTTTCAAATTAAGTAGTTAAGTAGATATTTTTATTCGTCAAGCTGATTAACCGTGCGTTTGTCAATGACTATTACTTGACAAAGCTACTGTTTCAGTTTTTTTCAGGCTGTTTCAGTTTTTTATTAGACTGTAAGTTTAAGTAATATTCGGTTTCGTACGATTCCGTTTTTAAGTCTTGACAATAGCGTAACGGAAATTGTTTCTCTTAGTTTTGCTGTGCGCAGGAAATGATGAAGAGAAATGAAACAAACTCCCCTTCCGTTTTTCAAAGTTGTTTGACCGAGTTTCGCTTTCCGTTCTATTGTTCGGCTATAAAGAACAACTTGAAGAAACGTCTAATTAGAAATTTCCGTTTTGAAGTTCGATAATGAATCACCATATAGTTGTGAAGATTATGGAACATACATACCTTGCCGACTCTAAGCTTAATTGTAGGGATTTAGAGTTGAAAGAGTAAAGGAAATGCGTTTTAAAGTTAAATTCGGAGGAAGAAAGTCGTTATACACTATCACATATAAGTTTGTCTAGTGTAATCCACAGATGGAACGCGCTCTGAAGACGTGGTCCATTATTGTAGCTTACTCGACCAAGCGCTTTTTGACGAATTTCCTTGATTTGGATAGTGGATGTGAAACAACATTTGTCATCCAGGAAGTCACGTCATGGAGAAAATCTCAGGAAAAGAAAAATGATCGACGCTATTTCAGGAAATTACAAATAAATATGAATTTTAATAAAATTGAAAAATGAAGATTTTTGAGACATTTTGTGACAGTTTCGATGGAAGGAACTCTAATATCACCAATGTCTATTCTGAAACACTCTGTCTGTGAATAGGCTCATACACGTAGGCCGGTGTGACGTGATCGGCTCAAATCGGTGGATATACTAATTTAAAATTCAAAACGTACGTTGTCATCTTTGAAAATTGCCTTAACTTAGGTGTTGTGGTTTTAATATTGTGAATACTTACTTATACAGAAAATAAATATTATATGAAATTTTGCATACATATGCTTGGTTGGGTGTGAGTCACTAATAGATCACGCCAAGTTTTTCTTTCGATATTGCCGCCATATTGAATTTATTTAACCACGCAGTAAACACAAAAATGTCATTTTTTATTTAAAATCTTTTATATTTGTAATCTTTATTCAAAGTGCAGTAACATTGTTCATTTGCAGTAATTGTTTTTTCCAAATTTCAAAAGCGGCCTTAGTGATGACGATGTAGGCCAAGTTTAGACTGTTGAATGAACCACGCTTAGGTAGAGCATTCTATTAACAGTCCAAACCTGGCCTAAAAAAATATTTTCATAGTTTTATTTTAATATTATCGAGTAAAATTACTGTCGAAGAACATTGATTTTACTGCATTTTGTTACAATGCAGTCAAAGCGATTTAATTTTGAGAAAGATTGGATTCGCTTTCGAAATTTGCAATTATCTCAAAATACTCCGTACTTCGCACACAGCTTTGCTTTTTATTGACATCTAATATTGCGACTACCGGTTCGTATTTTATGGCAAACTTTTTACCGCATTTTTTCAACGAAATCCTGAGTAGGATTAAAAAATATCTTCCTTTATTCAACCTCAGACCTAGTCCCACATGAAAAAATTTCGTAAAAGCATCTTTTCTTAAGTATATGTCACTGATGGATCGCGTCGATGAGACGCGGTCCATCTGTGGCGCATGCTTTACAAATTACCTGTCTCACGTTTGGAGTTATCATCCTTCTCTATACCAGAACAAATATTTTTACTTGCCGCTGTACTTTGACCCAATTGCGTCTCAATTTTCCATAGAAAGGGTAAAAAATTGAAAAAAAATCAGAGGGAAAAACCAAGAATGAAAAACAACATGTTGCATGTCGCTATCACCACCCACTTACGTGCACACATGACAGATATGTCAAAATGTCATAAACTAATTCGAATGTCCCACGGGATCGGATTACGAATTTGAGTTTTTTCTGACATGTGTTAAAATCCTTAGTTACGGAATTACTTCATGCGGGATTGCGGGAATATGTTGGTATCAAATGAAATATTGGCTAAATACCTAAATTACTCAATTTCATTGCACAGCAATGGTCTTTTTTATTAAATTTTGTCCTAAGAACGACGAAAGCACCGACTGAAAGGAGCCAACTGCAGCGATTTTATAGGCAGAGAGAATGGTTTCGAATGTAGAACCCGCAACTGCACTTTATGTTGAAAACACCCTATAACAACTATACTATAATAAAGTGCAGCGAGTGGTATTTGCCCTGGGCAATGGTATAAATAGAACTATCTATCGCATCTCACTCCCACTGAACACGATCATTGAGTATTAACTAACGAGATTATTTTCGTGCGATAGTAAAGTATACCCAGACTTAATTTTGTCAAGCATACGCCACCATAGACCGCGCCTTGTCGGCGCGATCTATCAATGGCCCATGCTCGAAGCAGCATGATTAGGTTCTAATAAATGATCAACCGCAAAATGTGTGGTATTGTTTTCTCGGGTATCCGGTAGCCGTCGACAAGAAGATGAGCATGTTTTGTGGTCATGATGTCAATTCGATGAAATGATCTCGATTATGTATTGTGGTCGGGAGTTGTTAAAAATGATAAGGTTTAAGGAGTAGAAAGATGATCGGGTTGAAAGGTCAAAATCTTGTACAACAGTACAGTTGCCATGGCAAAGTACAGCGAGTGGTATCCGCCCTGGGCGATAATAAAATTAGTTAGAAATATCTGTAAGGTTTTAATTTTTCATTTTTTGGAATTTCATACAGGATGCATTAAAAAAACCAAATTGTATTTAATGCGCTAGGAAATGCGTAATAACACACTAGGAAATTTATATGTAAGGAGGAAAAATGACGATACCTAATTTTTGCAATATATTTTATTCAATTAAAATGAACTCAACAAAACAGGAAGTACTTGGGGTCATTGGCGTATCTAGAAGAGAAAATGGTAAATGGGGGAGCGGGGGCATCAAGACAAGGCAAAAAAATTACGTCGGGGCTAGAAAAAATGTGAAATTTGGCTCTCAGGGCAAAGAATTAGCTAAATGAGTGTGAAAACTACTGCATCCGGAGGCGCGCAAAACATTCAGGGATTCTTAGGTTTTAAAACGCTTAAAACATCGTTTTAAGCCGGAGAGAGAGACACCATGATCCGCCTAAACATGCCTACACCTGAGAGGAACCAACTAGGTTTCACAAGAGGTAGGTTACATCCATCAAGAGTAAGCATCAATGAATCATCGACGTCATCTATTCATTACAGTTTGGCGGATGGAGATTTCGGGTTCTAATCCCGGCGAGTTAGGCTAGTTAATCCATGTCCACCACTCAACTGAACTGACTGAGGGTGAAATAATTTGGGTAGGCTGAGCTAAACCAGTAATACCATATCTTTCAAACAACCTTGTCCGTCTATAAGTGGCTGCTGATATAGTGCCTTGGTGGGGGTGATCACTCCAAGAATAGCCCATCAAAATGTGCGGTTCATTCTTTCCCTCTACTTGAACAATATTATTCCGAAACTTACATCCTGTCGCCATTTTTCCTTGCCCGTTCAGAAAGGGTTTTCAAACAAGACAAATATCTCATGTCAAGCTTGGGTTACTGATGGATTTTCGCCGACGCCTTATTCTTGGTCAAATATGATTTTTGTTTGGGTAAAATGTATTCACTACGTGACAATCTACCACAAAATTGTTGAACAAAGATTTGAGCGACAAATCTTGATCCGAAAATAATCGTTTTGTATAGAATGATAAATACGGAGAAAAGGACTTGGTTTACGAAAACGATTTTCTGCCTCATTAAGCATTTTGTTACATAGTGTGAGGCCTTGGGACGGAAGGATACAGCAGATTTTCTTTGGAATTGGAATATCACAATTTCATTGTTCAATACTTACATATCAATCATTATTTTTTGGTTGGTTTAAGGCCGTAACCGGCGCCTATAAGGGACCAACCAACGGCTACTAATATGGGAATAGTATTATAAAATATAGTACCAGCAGATGCACATTGTGTGGAAATTATTCCAGACATGAACCACCATGATAAACTCCCAACGTTTGCCAGGGATGGGATATACACCAATTATCTCAACTAAATTGCCCCAAAAATACGACCTCACGAATTTTTACATCGCGAATTTTGTACATACTAACTAGTATAACTTTTGTCCAAAATCGGCAATACAATACTCTTTACTCTGTCGTGTTTGGTTGGATTATGTGTTGCGGGCAAGTTAGCGCACGAAAGTGAATTAAACTTTATTTAAAATTTTGTTATTTTCCCCGTTTTTCTTCATTTTGCGTACTTCCATATATTTGCGTTACAAATAAATCTACTGCTACTTAATTACTACGTAAAATAATACACTGTGTCCAAAGCAGAAATTCTTTTTGTCGGGTATGAGTTACTGATGGAGCGCGCTTGACAATGCGTTCCATCAGTGACTCATACTTACTAAAATATGTTCGAACAAAACAAAAAAGAATCTGACTGAGATAACACCAATATTGCAGACATTAGTCCTTCAAAAACAACAAAAAGACATTAAATAACAAACCGCAAATCATTCGCTTATCGACGGTTAAACAACAAAGTACTAATCATACAGTAGCATGCCGGAAGCGCAGATGACAAGCGAAAAAAACACTTAAATATTGTCGACAAGACCACTGATAACACGTGGATGATGGCGTGCGATAATCAAACAGTGTAAGAACTCCCGCGCAAGAAATTTTTGCGGTGCTTTGTAAGTCATGATTTGTTTACCCCAACCCCCATATTTTGTGTCGTTGAGTCGCTGATGGATCGCGCCACCATAGTGGCCCATGCTTGACTGGATACAATCCTATCTCGTAAGAAGAATGTGCGTTGTGCATGCAGTATGTTACTAAGCATCAAACACATATGAACCGCGCCTGAACTACGCGGTTTAACATAAAAGATGGTTCGAAAATGTGTCCGGGTTAGTGTTAACAATTATATGTAAAAGAACCGAGTTTACCTAGAATACCTAGTTTACCGAGTTTATAAGTACTTTTACATAGTTAATTTTTTAGGTAAAATGGGTAAATCCACCTAATTTTTATCTAGGTACCTAGTTCAAAAATGTAGGCACCCAGTATGTAAAATTTGATAAATCATATATTCATTGTGGAAATGTTTTTGAAATAGACTATTCGTTGATATCAATCTTCAAATAAAAATGTATCCAACTCAGCAAAGCGACAATAACCTAGTTCACTCAGGTTTTCTGATACATTCGCTTTAACCTAGTTTTAACAAAAAACTGGGTAGCCATCACTGGTCGGAATGCGATTCGAACCCCCTTGCTATACCAATCTTATATATCATAATCAGGTTGACCAATTTTATATCACTTTTATGATCAACCTCGAAAATAGCAAAGAAACTTGCCCAAAAGGACAAATTTTGTAACAGCAATTAGTTCTGTTTACAACCGTGAAATTATATTTTATGATGGCAATAATAACAGTGTTTAAACAAAATTAACAGAAATAATGACACAGGGCATAGATTTTCCTCCTTTTTGTTAAAAAAACAAGATTATTATTACAGAGCCATTTTGCCAGATGTTTAAATAAGAATATTCTGTTAGGTATGAATCGCTGATGGATTGGCCGCAGAGGAGCGATCAATCTGTAGCTCACACTTGAAAGAATACATGTCACATTGGAATGGTTAAATTCAACAAACGGGAATCAAAATTTGACCCACAACTCAAACATCAGCTCGGATACATTTATTTTTCCTCTTATATGGTTTTCAATACATGAAATAATTGATGAAAAAAACTGAATTTGATCTGGATTCCCGTTTTACAAAGAGGTGATTTATTGAAAATGAATATATTTCGGTTCTATGGATAAAATATCATGATTTTGCCGTCTCTCAATACCACAATTGAAATTAAATGATTGAACTGCCGAGACTGACACGTTTAGTTTGTTCATCGTGGGAGTAATGGATTGCAAAACCAGAAAATACCTTTTAAATTGTGACATTAACGAAAAATTATCAGCATATAACTCAATACACAGAATCATGTAAGGAATTCGAAATGGGTAATTCTGACTAATGACTTGATTCCGTATAATTACCGTCTATTGCAAATAGTGATTAAGTTACATAGACTTGTGCAGACTAATTCAACATTGTCATGGTTTAGTACCAATTATACGTCTATACATACCATGTTTATGACTAACAGACGAACGTCTAACAGAGCTTTATCAACACCTTTACTACCAAATACCATTTATTTTATGCCTATTTACAGAACTATGAACCACGTAAATATCCGAATAGACAGATGATCATTCCGTTATACTAATTTAGGATAATAATTCCGTGTATCGATTATTCCTGAATTCATTCATTTTGCTCTAAAAACATGATATATGTCAAATTTTACGTTGTACAATTTGCCATAAATCATGATCATGTTGCACAATGGGTAAATTAACTCAAAACAATATTAGAAATCATTTAAAAATTTCGGAGCATTATCCTATCTGCTGAATGAAAGTTTGAATATTGTATGAAATAAATCCTCTCAATATCAGCGATAGAAAATCATGCTTGTCATTATGTTGCTTTGCCAAGCTTGGGTCATTTATGAAAAGGGCTTCGAAGGTGCCGACCGTTCATGGCCTATACTCAAATGGATGAAGGAAAATTTTTGACAAGATAGGATGTGGTTGACCGCGAAAATTTTTTGTAATTATTATTGCGACGACAATTATTGCCCTAAGCTTAAAGAATACATGGAACTAAATTTTAAATTTCAAATATGAGAGCAACCGATGGATTTTTGCCTCAATCCTAATCAAATTTCATCTTATATCGAAGACATTTCTCAAACGTCAATTTGTCATCATAAAGAACTAGTATACATCGATGATTATATTTCTACCTGGCTATTCCTAGCTAAAAAACGCCCTTGTTTGTTCGAAGTGAAAAATTCTGTGCAAAGATTTGATAGAACCGTTCATATTTAATTTTGAACTATTTATCCATCATTATAAATACAAAAACAATAGTCTTTTTATTGTGATTTCCAAAAAAAACACACTTGTTAAATATAGATCATGTCAAGATATAGTCTAATATGTTTATTACAAGTCAGGCGACATTTTGTAACCCCTGCTCTGTGAATTGGTTTACAAGTCATCGCGCGTCCTCTTGTCGCTTGCATTCTGCAAAACATAATTCGCAGCAAGATTCAATAAAAAGCGAAACAAATGGGACGGTCGGACATTTAAAAATATCTATAAATATTTTTCTCGTTGAGGAAACCTGCGGCTAAAAGCCCTTTTTGTATTTTCAGCGGGAACGGGTCAATGTTGGATCACGCTGGATTGGACAAACTCTATACAGTAGGAATTAAGTATACAGTTCTGTAGCCAGTTAACTGTTGCAATCATGCATTCACCAGTGTTCTTGAGCGCTTTTGTATGAAATTTATATTTTGTTAGAAAAATTGACGCAATTTTTAATTTGTATAGCAAAAAATTGCGCCGTATATCTAGAGCTGCCCAAACTATTCGACTCGATTCGCGAATCATAAATTATTCGATTCGATTTTCAAAATCAACATCTATTCGAAAAAGTATACATTTTCAGGAAATAGACGTGTATTTTGGTGTTTTGGGAATTTTTGGAAAAGAACTTCTTTATTCTATTTATTCATTATAATATTGTTGATTCGAATTTTCGATTCGATTCGTGAAATTAATCGATATCATTGGAATTCAACAGATATTCGATTTTGGCCAACCCTTCCTGACAGTAAAACAAAATATGTTGCACTCTACTACACCGAATTACTCCACGCAGAGGAGAGCTATTATTTACATGTCATTCTACACAACGCTCGCATACTCGGATACATGTTCGCGAACGCTGACTGTCAAATTGACAGGTGTACGAATGGGTCACATGTTATTGACCCATGACAAACTTCAGTAGCAAATTCTTCCTACACCGTCACGGGATTTTAACAACACGATAGATTGACGTAGGTTTTATCAAGTACCCATGAATGTTTTCGTGTCCAATTATAAATCCACGAGCGGGTGTGTTGCATAGGGCGAAAAAGTTACAAGTAACAGGAATTTTGTCACTTAACATGGTGCAGAGTTTTTGCTTTGTTGGTGCCAATTAGATATTTTGTCAAGCTAGAGTCACATTCAGACCGCGTCACTGCGGCGCGATCTATCAGTGGCTCATTTTTAACAAAATCTGTAGGGGTGGCCAAAATCAAATATCTGTTGAATTAAAAATCGAATCGAATATTCAAATCCGCAGTATTATAATAAATAAACAAAAATTTCACGAGCCGAATATTTTTGGCAACTCTGAAAATATGTCTCATATTTTTGACTGAAATCAGTGAGTTTCGACAATTTTGTAAGAAATTTTACAGGATACGTTGGAATTTTTTATACACTTCGAAAATTTTACATTGATCATTATGAAGAAATCAAACATTCAATTAGTTTTTTCATTCTTTTTTCAAATGGAAGACACGGAAAGATTCGATTCGAAATGATCTGATTAAATATTTCATTCGAAGGTGTCCACTAATACCGGTAGTTTACTTTGAACAGATTCTCTTGAAAATATACTAATTAATGTGAACACACACGCCTTTATTTTATTGCCACTCATTTGAGTTGACGAACCTTAGCAGGCCAGCCACACTTATAGGCGAATAGGATTACCATTCCGATTCGGCCTAACCTACCCAAGTTATTATGCCCAGGGTTCAATAATGGGACCTTCAATATACCAACGCATACACGCAGCTTTTCCCGTATTTCATTTTTATTTCCATTTGTTTGTTTTTGTGGATGAGACTAGCCTGAAATATTTTGATTGCTTGTGTATTTCACAAACTGAACAGGTTTTATTTCAACTGTGATTGATGCGCTAGAAATGTGAGGTTTTAAAAACCCGAACTACGGAATTTTGAAAATATTCAAAAAATTTTAAATTTTGAAAGGCCACAGTTCATTTGATCAATGCATGCCTATCTTGCAAGAAAATTTGAAGTTTTTATCCATCTTTTACCGGGCAAAGAACTAGCCACGTTTGAAATCCATATTCGAATCGAATATATATCGTATTCAAATGGATCGGATTCTCATTTTTGTGATTCGCGAGGAAGCATTTTGTCATATATGTTGGAATTTTTATAAAAAATTTAAATTTATTGTCTATTATAAAAAGTGCGACCGAATAGTGAAATGACATGATTCGGAATATGGTGGTTGTTAGATTAACTTTAGGGCAGAATTTAAGACGAAAACCCAATCAGAAATTTATTTTAGTGAAGTACGAGCGACAGATGGTTCGCGCCTGGGAGGCGCGATCCATCCGTGACCCATACTTGACAAATCAAATTTTGTTAGAAATATTTTCCTCACCAGATAGGGCAGTCAATTTAAGATAGACGACTTTTCGATTGGCATAACAAATAGGACTGGGCAAAGCCGAATCACTTGGAATTCGAATCTGATTCGAATAATTTTTTCGAACTATTATTACTATTATAACTTGTCCCCATTGTGAAAATAAAAAAAAAATTAGTCAGTAGTATATTTTCAATTCACACTAAGAGCAGCAACTTTCATATTTAATCGATTTTGGTGAGATTTAACCAAAATCGATTGCATTTCGTCGTTAAAAACGAAATCCTAGTTCACCTGACGAGTTTTTGTTCCCATGAACAATTCACGATTGATTCGAATTAATCGTGCTTAGAATCGATTCGAATCACCGAATCAAACTACCCAGCCCTAATAACGACTCATCGGATCTTTTCGAATTTATTGTTTTGAAAAATTGTTTGAACCAGTTAATAAATGGACACATACAATTATATTGTACTTAAACATATACGATGACATTTTGTCCAAAACTCCTGTAAATCAAATCGAATAGGAGAAATGTATATTTCGATCATCCGAATCGAACATGTACATGAATCGAAATCTCGAACCTGAAAATTATATACCCAATTTTATCTCTTTAAGGTCTTTAAGTTGTACAAGTGTAAAAAACGGATGCTTTTGTGAAACAACGGTAGTAAACAACGCATAACATTAGTATACATACAAAAATGCGTTTCCCTTATTTACCATTTCATTCGAGATAAAAACAGAGGGTCAACAATCATTTTGTGAGTTCCGCTTCTCAACAAATCACTCTGTTTATAGCTAACACATTCAGGATGGAATCACCCAAGTACGGTATTCCAGTCAGAAATTTTATTTTGTCGATTATGAGGCGGGTGAATTCCTAACAAATCACTCTGTTTATAACTAACACATTCAGGATCGAATCATCCAAGTACGGTATTCTAATCAGAAATTTTAATTTGTCAAGTATGAGCCACAGCTACATCGTGCATTACTGGCGCGTTTCGCCAGTGACTCAAACTTTTCAAAACACGTTTGGATAAATCTCTTTGGATTGGAATATCTGTGATGTCCTAAAAAATCGACTTAGTTGAACATGTACCACAGATGGGCCACGATCATATTTCTTTGAAGCACATCAAAGGATAAACACAAACACATCTCAGAATTGTCTTATCGCGTTAGTTTCGTGCGGTTGAACATAAAATTTTAGAATGCAATGGCCGCACCCGTCAGAATAACTTATTTATAAAAAAACACGCTTTGTTAAGTATGAGTCACTGATGGATCGCGCCACCTAGGCGCGGTCCATCTGTGGCACATACCTAACAAAATCAAATTTTCGATTTGGACAGGTTTGGTATAACTAATCCTTCGATTATTCCCAGTAAGTGATATATTAAATCCCCGTTGATCCAACGCAGATTCATTCGTTTCGGTGACCATCCCTTAATGAGATTCCAATTTTCTTTTGGGAAAACAATTTTTTCTAAAATTTTACGATGAATTAACGATTCGGAACAAAAAACGATGGCCTATATAAATTAGTTTTCATTACTGAATCAAATTAGCTACTTCGCGAAATAAGATAATTAAGATATTTGATGAAAAAAATACCTTTGATCGACGACTTCAAAACGTATACAAACCTGAACCGCATTTTGCAGTAAAATAAAGAAGATATTACGTGATTGTTTATCTTTAAGTTTCCATTTATTTATTAGTGCATTTTAGGGCTGGAAAAATCGAATCATTTGGAATTCGAATCTTATTTGGATAATATTTTGGAATCGATGCGTTAATTCTATATCAAAAAAAAATATCTCATTTTCACTATTGCAAAATGTCTCCATTATGAAAATTAAAAAAATTTATATTTACGAATTACTGATTACGTATTAATGATAAATAGACTTTCATAAGGCAACGAGGGTATTTTCTATTCATACTCTAAGTCTGAGAGGAAAAAGTTCCACATTTTAACGATACAATCGATTTTGTCGCTAAAATGAAAATTCCAATTTTTTTAGCCAGTTCGTATAAACAATTCACGATAAGAACGAATAATTTGTGCATCGAATCGACTCGAATTACCGAATCCGAACTATCCAACCCTAGTGCATTTTCAAAGTTTCACTTTTCGAATAGTTTTTTGTTTAATAATATTTTTTGGTTGTCCGAGACGAATACTTTTTCATAGGGAAATATATCCCGAGTATGAATTTCTGATGTGAAATATTGACTATACCGAAGATCCATTTTCTCAAATGAAACAATATATTACTCGAAAGTTAACATTCTAAAATATATCTAAATCATCCAAGTTTAAATTATAATAAATATTATGTTGCATCGATTTTACTTGAAAATCCCTGTTTTCTCAAATGAAGTTACAAAAAAAAAATCGAAAGTTAACATTTAGTTTTAATATATCTAAATCATCCACAGATCGCGCCGTAATAATATTATCTATCAGTGGCATCGATTTTACTTGAAAATTAATTTGTGATTCGAATTTAGCATTAATTACTATAATAGAATCGGGTGGCCCATGCTTGACAAATGAAATTGTAAAATAGCTTCAACGATAACCAAAATGTGAGAATCCTTTCTCAAGCTATCAATCTTTAATCTATTTTCAACGCTATAAATTCGGCACCAATGATCAAACAGGGTGGTCGTCCTAAGACCAGACCCACCTGTCCAAAGTAGACAAATAACCCCGATTACTATTCTGAGTCATTTTTGTTTTGTTGTTTTTCATTTAATGGGACCCTTCCGATCGATAATTAAAGATTAGAGAGTTAAGGACCACAGTGATAGAATGGAAAGTTGGTGAAAAAAAACATTGGAGACGCTAATAAATTTTTTTAATACAGGTAAGGATGTAAGTTCCGATTATTTTATTTTCGAATCGAATTTCGAATAAAAATAATTTCGAATCGAATCTTTTCCAAATACTACTCAACTATACCTAATTCCAGCCTTCACAATGAACAAGAACGATGAAGATGCATTGATTTTCAACTGGCACCAACAAGATTAGCAAAAAGTTACCAGGGAAATTGACCAAAGGTCAAAAATTATTGTAATGTGTGTTTCCGAATTCTGATAACGAGAGAACGGTATAACGAGAGGACGCAACAAGAATATGTTAGAATTGCGATTTTTTCAAATGCTGAGAATAGATTCTAATTACCATTGATTCATTCATTGATTCTATTACCCTTTGATTGAAAATTATAAAACTCCCCAATTTTATCTGGACCAGAGAGTTTCTGAAAGTTGTTTATGTAGTAAAATACTGCTATATGCGCATAGTTGCATAGAGAGTATTTTCAGAATAAACTAGAAAAGTAAAAATAATTTCAAAACTAATTCTTAACCCTACAATGTCAACATAATAACTAGAAAAATTGCTGTGCTCATTCTGAGTTTTTTCCAATTGAGTCAGATAAAATATCATCTTTTAGAATTATTTGATGAATAACTTGATTTTTATATAATTTCACATAAATACCAAGCGTACTTATTATATGCGTTGATAATTGAGTTACATATTTGTCACAAAATAGTCATTGAATTCACAAAATTAAAAGTGGATTACAAATTTCATCAAAGCCTGCGGAAATTTCGTAATTCACCGCAAACGTTTTCGTGGCGCATGACCAGCGACTAATTAGATGTTAGATCACGCCGAAATCTTCAAATTTCACCTTTCATTCATTTTGTAAAATTATATTTTGTGAAGTATGGTCCGTAGTTGGACTGTGCCGTCAACTATGAACCATACATGACAAAATAAAGTAAACAGCGTTGAATTTGAAGTAGACAAGACATATCAGCAGGGCCAGAGCCAGATACCGTCTGGAGGTATTAATTTATTTAAATAGTTTGTATCGTTTAGTCGTCATTAAGTACTTGTTTCGTTCAATTAGTGTTTGCAAATACAGGCCAAATGGTTCATTAACTTGAAAGTTAGAACGGAGAACGCGGAATCCGATTTTGGTCGACTGATAAAACATGGTTATGGGTCGATGCGGTCGCACATTTTCTACACTTAAAAATCAAATAATATTATTATTACATGAAATGGATTTTTGTAAGACAAGGTCAGTCGGAAAGTCGTCTGAACGACAATTGGCACAGACTCGTCAAAACATATCTTGGTCAGTGTTGACAATTCTAAGTAATGGTTCCGAGTTTACTTAATGTACCTAATTTACCGAGTTCATTTAAAATACTTCTACATATTTATCATATCATATTTATTTCATCATATTTACCTACTTTAACTTTTACAGAGTTCTTTTTTGAAGTCTTATTTACCTAATTTTTAACTAGGTACCAGGTTTTGAAACTGGATACCTGATATAAAAAAAACTAGACAAATTATATTTTCATTATAAAAGACTTTCAAAATAGATTATTTGAATATTTTAACCTTCAAATCTATTAAAATGAGGCGGGTGCAAGCAAACGGTATTTACCCAGTTTACCTAGTTTTAGTGGTGAAACTAGGTTACTTTGTAACATTGTCCTACTTACTTTACCTAGTTTGAGGTGAACTTGGTTGGCGTGGAAAATGCACAAATAGTTAGATATATTCTAGGAATACGATTAAATTTAAATTCGTTTATCGATCATACTAAATGAAATCATTTTCTAGTAAAATCATGATATACAACAAAGATAATAATATATATGTAGGCAATATTTCACGTAAATTATAATACACTGCACAATGACGAAATAGTTTGCAAGCTTTCAGCTTTACTCAAAGTAAATTCAAGCCAAACTTAATATTCGATCCAATAGTCTCCCAAAATGAAAATATGGGTGTGACACCAATCAGACAGAAGTATTTTCTCAAACCATGTTTTGTCAAGTACGGTCACTGATGGATTGCGCCGCAGAGGCGCGATCCATCCGTGACTCATACTTGACAAAATCTTTTTATATACATGTGGGGATACAAGTGTTTTAAGAGTTCAACTGGGTATGGGTAATCAACTGGTCCATTAAACTTGGTCACGAATAGGTTAACTTGATAATCATAACACCTTTATATTGTGAAGCTGAGGAGAAATAAGGGGCTTTCAATAAAACCAAAACTATTGATCATTTCCGTCATTTTTTGGGGTGGCCAAATTCGAATAAACGAATGGTTTTTCTTTTTTTACATATATACTTTTTTGGTTCTGTCGATTTTGAATTATTGGAAAAATCAAATCCAATATTTTGGCTAGTCTTAGATAAAACTATATTTTTGCAAACATGTTTCATTAAGCATGCGCCGAACGGGCGAGGTCCATCCAACTGTGGCATATGCTCGACAAAACAAGAACGTCTGATTATGACGTCGTACCATGAGTTAAAATAGACAGCGTTTGGCAACTTGTCCACCCACTACTTTCAGACAAATCGCAAAAGAAATATATTTATTTAGTTTGAAAGCCGCTGATAAGTCACGCTAATAAGGCTAATCATCATTTCTTGAACTGAACTAAAAAATTATTTTTCGGCGAGATTATACACATTGCTTTTCTATATTTGGACTCGAAGGCGACTGAGTGGACAACGAACATGTTAGACAATTTCCGGCATAGTGGGCAGTGCTGATTCATACCACTTGGACTGTAAAATAGTTTGTCTAAATATGGAAGACATCAGATATTCTATTTTGTCAAGCATGAACCACAGATGGATAGCGCCTTGCTGACGCGATCCGTCAGTGGCCCATACTTAACAAAACGTGAACAAAGTTTATTGATAGGGGCGTTCACTAATGCTTTGGTCAGTATATGCAATGGCCCGTTACAACTGTTTATTACAATTCTCCAAACTTTCAGTTTTCCGCAACCATATTTAACCATCTATTTGAGCGCATTAGTAAGAGTCATATTTGGATTTTCGAACACGAATATCGTATTGTTGCTACTAGGATTGCCATATTCGAATTTCAAATTAATTTACGAATGGATCACATCATTATAATATAATGAATAGACATTTTTGTATTAAATATAGTTAACTCGATGCATATGACATAAATTTTATGATCAAAACGTTTACCGAATCATAGAAAGCGGTATTTAAATCATCCGGATCGGACCGGTATACGAATCGATTCGGTATTTATACTTAGTATGATATGCTGGACCGATGTAATGAAAAAGCATTAAAGTACTACCAAAGCTTCGAATCGAAATGCTGCGGACAAAAATTGTCTAATTCCATTATTCTCGATTGCAAACACGAACATCGGTCGATTATGCATAGGCAAGCGTCGGTTTTTGGCGATAACTTCAAAAAAATAAAAGGCCAGCTTTTCACTGGCATATTTTATTGAAATTCCACACGCGGATCCAAGATCTCACTAAAGAAAACATTTTGAGACCGGTGTTTCGTTAAATTTATTGGAATTTCCTCTCTTGTCCGCTAAACAAACATTCACTAAGTAAACTGGGAAGCCATATAGGTAAGAAGTGGTTGACGATACTGATAACAGGGATTTGTTCGACAGTTTTCGTTAAATATATGTTTTGCCACTTTATATCTGGTGTTTGGTTATCCGCATGACTAATTTCGCCCATGTTGCAATGATGTTTTCCAGCGAATTCAGCAAAATCGGATTCCAAAACAAAATCCAACTTGATCAAATAAAAGCTAGAGATGATGGTGGTTTTATTCTTTTACTTATGAGCTACATGTAGAAGTATAAACGAGTTTGATAATATTACTTCCAATCGTGGTCGAAGTGAATCGAATATTTTATCGTTTCCATCCATAAGGGTTTGTTCCTACCCGAATATTTATTTGGCAATATAAAATTTTTTAAATGAAATTATTTTATTTTCCAGATATTTTTACAGAAATTCATTTTGCAACAAGCAAAATAATGATATATGCCAAATTTTACGCAGTAAAATTTGACATAAATCATGATTTTGCTGCAAATGGGACAAATGTGCTAAAAAAATCAATTTCATTTCCCAAATATTTTTACAGAAATTCATTTTGCAACAAGCAAAAGCATGATATATGCCAAATTTTACGCAGCAAAATTTGACATAAATCATGATTTTGCTGCGTATAGGAAAAATGTGCAAAAAAAGATCAGTTTTGAAGTTGGATACTTATATTATAAACTAAATTTAATTTCGATTATCGTTTGTAAAACACCTACTCACAAACAGAATTAAATAACTTATACATATCCAATCATTCCTGTCCACAAAAATGTCTTATTATGCTACTGGCGACAATATTATAAATCAAACAATTTCGAACAGACCATAAGTTGTGTTACGTCTAATTTTAAGGACTCATTTTACGACGACCGCCCCACCCAGTATTAAACGATCGTCATTCGATGCCACACTAAACTTCATTAAAAACGTGACTGTTGGGAACTTTTATGTTGCCACATTTTAACCACAAATAACTTGAGTGCAACCAATTTATTAAGTGTTACATTTTGTTTAATAAGATATACTTAATAGATGGAAGTTTGGATTAAAAATGGCGGATCGCACGATACATTCGTGACACAATTCGACGTGACAATTGACTAGTTTCAAATTAAACTAGTCAAATTATCACCATCAAATTGAAAGAAAAAAATGTGGCGACCTGATAGATAGAGCTCTGTAAAGAATCCGAACGAATGGTTCGAAATTCGGATACTTATCCTGTTTTTTTGATTTGATACGAAAAATCTTTTGCAAATCAGAGATTTTATTTTGCCAAGCATGAAACACAGGTCGACAAAACATGGACAAAACATGTGTGATTCCACAAGTATTTCAGATAGTTTTACAGTTGCAATAAAAAAAAATAATAATTATTCAAATTCAATGCGATTTATAAATAGTCAATTTTACGAATAAATGCATAAAGAAGATTCATTCGAAGGGACAAGATATAGTTTTTAAAATATGTCCGGCATGAAGTATTACATATTTATTAAATTCCAAATCAAGTTTGAATTTTCCATCCACCAGGAATTCGTAGTAAACCAAATATTGTTTAGTATGAGTCACAGATGGATCGCGCCGTCGAGGCGCGTTTCATTTGTGTCTCATGCTGGACAAAATACGCTATTTGATTGGGTAAATTCTTCTCACATTGAAGGACCCAATTTCACAAATCTTTCCACGGGGCGCGATTTCGGACCGCCATATTTCCACGTCACTTTTTACGAGAGAGTAAATACACTGAGAAATCCAGTTAATCATTTTGATTTTAGCAAATAGATAAAACTTAGTAAAGCTACGTTTTAATATGCAACAGTAAAAAACAAAGCTAATATTACTACAATTTATCCGTCATCCCGTTTCCAAAATACGTCTGAATTTATTGAAATATGGAATATCAATAATTAAACTTTGTTCATACGCAAACACTAACAGGACAAAGACGTTACAAAAATTGTACAACTTACAAAATTACTAAAAACATTAAAATTCCAACAATAATTACATATCAATGCAACTAAAATTTTTGATTTGTTCTAATAATATGATTTCCCGGAAATAAATTGTTCTAACTATCAAATTATTTATTGGACAAACACGTACGGCCTAGTGAACGAATAATATAATTTAATTAGCTCACGGAATTCATATTTTTTTATGAAATCGTATATTATGGTCGAAAATATTATTAACATCAGCAGTAAGATATTTCAATCAGAAATTTAATCATTTGCCGAGCATGCATCACTGATGGACCGCGCCTCAAAGGCGCGTTCCATCATTGATTCAAGCTCGACAAAGAAATGTTTGCGAACAGTTTTTGACTGGGATGTGAGAAATAAGACACTAGGACCGGATTTTGGAAATTAATTTTTCGGAAACGTGAACAAATAATATACTTGCTGATTTATTATCGTATTCACATAAACAAAATTATATCGTTAGAATTTTCCGTCGAAAAAAGTTCTAAATTTCTTTTTTCAGTTTGTGAGCCACAGGTATAACGTGCTTAAATTTGGATACACACATCTTTTGTTAAAACGGTGATATTTCAATATTACACTAAAAATTTAATTAAAAATATGAATATGTGCTTTGACTTCAAAATCGCACTTTTATATTGCGAAATACAATTTCGATTCGTGATCCGCGAAGTTATGTATAATTCGATTCGAATATTCAATTCGTTTCATGAAAATTATTCGATCTAATTCGACTATTCGACTTCGAAAGATATGGCTAAATGGGTCGTCCCCAGTCATAAGTGTATCGGGTTTGGCGCATACAAACACGGCATGGATCATTCTTGAAAATATTTTTGCAGGACCAATTCAAAATTCCATGCTGAAATGAGAAGTGAAAAAAATGTTTTTACAAAAATCTTGTCTTGCGATGGATATATTTAAATTGCGAAACACTGTGTCATAGTGGGAAGAAATACATTTTAAATTAATCAAAAAACAAAGTTTTCGAGTTGCATACAAATATAACATATTAATGGCGGGCTACACAAAGCCAAAAACTTTAATTAAATGGTGTAGAATATTCCTTAACGTATAACCTTCGTTGCGTTATTACGAGGCACTTAGAAAGTGAAAGAAAACAAACTTGGCGATGACGTAACCGTCCAGATCTGATACAACTACTCGTTACACTCTGCTGTAAGATTTACCAAGATTTACCAAAAAATATTCATACGAGAAAACGAATATAGAATCCCAATATAATACGCTAGCTAATCGAGCAATATCCAGTGACAGACTGTTGTAAAAATCAGTTTCCCCTTTCTGCAGATTTGGTCTATTTAGTTCGGTTTCGGGTTTCAATATTGCAACAAAACCACGTCTGCTAAGCATGTTCCATCTATGGCTCATGCGTGATAGAAGAATGCCAAATATTACGAGATACAGACAGATGTTAGTGAGCGGTTTGTCCCTCGTTAGACACCCAATACACTATTTCCTGCGTTTGACATTGGGGCCCACCTGTCGTCTTATTGGGTGCATTTCCAAGGTTGCCCTTTGGTTTTATGGGCGGATGATATTTCGCTGTAATGTAAATAGGAGACGAGATCGATTTCGTTTACTGTACACTTAAAAATAGTGAGATTATGCGTTATGGCGTTCAGTGGTATTTTTAGACTTTACGCGGAAATTTTAGTGAATGTTTAGTTGAGACATACAAATACGTTTTATTTTCGAACCTACTTTCGGATTATATTATTGCGAATCGAATCTTTTTAGTGAAAATTAATTACAAAGATGCGAAAAAAATGATTGGTGGAGAGTAAAAAAATTCAAGATACTTTCAAATTGCAACATTTTCGATAAAAAATTTCCCACACCGAATACTGGATATGAGAAATCGAACATCCCAATCCGATCGTCTGTTCAAATTCATCCAAATCCCGATTTTAACACTATATCTTTTTATTCGAATTCAACTCGAATTTATACAATAATTTATACAATTAACAGTTATCCGAAAATCGTTAATATTCCATATTGTCGAGTTTTAGAACATTCTTTCAATGATTATTTATCATTAGTTTAGTTCAATCGTGACTTTGGTGACTTAGTGTTTTTTAAAGGCCCTATAATTCCAAATATTGTATTTGTTTTTAAATAGATCTTCTCAAGGAAGGTTTTAATACTCATCATATTAATATTCTAGGTACCACTGAGGCACTCTGAGCTAGTCCGTCATAATGTACGGGTATCTGCTCCCAATTACTATTTTGTCTAGCATGCGCCACAGATGAATCGCGCCTTGGCGGCGCGTTCCCCTGGTGACCCATACTTAACAACTCATGCCCCAGCAGATATTTGTGACAGACCTGGTCCAACCATAAAATTGCAAACGTCAGAAAATCTACCGAGTGAAAATTCCAGTATATTTTCACAATTCAAACACCAGATCCAACTTTAAAACGTTTTGGTCAAACATATTTTGTTAAGTATGAGTCACTGATGGATCGTGCCGGTTCGGTACAGTCTATCTGTGGCTCATGCTTGGCAAAATAAAAAATGTCTGATCAGTATAGAATGTGTCCCCGCTCAGTTTACTCTGTACACAGTGGGAGGGTGTCATTATGCTTGACAGTGTTGTTTTACTTGATTTACAATAAGAATCACTTGGATTGGATTCAGGCATAACATTTACTTAGGGAATACATGTATTAAATATACTTATCAGACCATACTTTGCACTGCAAAAAAAATTCCAACAAAATTTTGCACACGGTAGAAAGAGTGCAGTAAAATCGCGGTTATTTTACAGTAATTTTAACTATAAAATCGACTTTACCAACCAGGTATGGGCTGTTAATAGGAGGCACCGTCAAGGTGCGATCCGACAACATCCGGTACTATGCGTCAATCGCTTCAACTAAACGGTTTTTAATATAGAGCTATGCAATCACTGGAAAAGAACAGTAACTTTACTGCAATTTTGTCACAGTGCACTGAATGTACATATTACATGAACAACGCATGGATCTCGAAAGGAATTTATTTTTTTACTGAAACTCACTCTAAGCTCCAAGGGGTAAAGGAGCACCTAAACAGAACTGACTGATAATCACCAATATGAGAGGAGTTAAATGCGCAGCTAGAAAATTACACTCCTCTAAGAAGAAAACATCCCATGCAGCACCAAACGTCTGTACTATTGAGTGAGCAGTGAGTGGCAATTGCCCTGGGCGACGGGAAAATTATCGAAATACTGTTAGATTTTACTGCCCTTCTTACTGTTTTCAATACCTGAGTTGTTCAATATTGTATGCATTCTATAGGTAATGTATATGAATGAAAAATCAAATACTTTACGTCAATTGTGATTGTCGAATCAAATTTTCGATTTAAATTTAGGTGCGATGGCGGGGAATTAATTTTTTATTTTTATTTACGTTCCCTTGCTAAATATTCATCACAATACACAATAATATTCGAATATTTGTTATCAAAATCGGTCGATTCGATTACTGAAATTCCCCATTTGATTCGTCAAATTCTAGAAAATGTACAAAAACAAAACTCGCGATAGAATTCATACATATCACCGGGTCCTGTGTTGCCAGAACATGTAGTAAATTGTGATCAGAAGATTTACTTTGTCAAGCATGAGCCACAAATGGATCGTGCCTATGCCAAACCAAACATGTCTGGGCGAAATATTTCTTGACTGGGTAGGGGTTGGCTGACGAACATTGGTAACCTTTGGAACAAATCACACCTCAAATTTCAAAATATGTCAGGATGTGTATTGGGGGTGACCGTCGGGTCTCACGGGATAATAATTACAAAATATGACGGAAGATTAGTTGGTTTTGTGTCTCACGCGATTTTTGGGGAATGAGGTGTCGTGTGAATTGTCACAGGAAGGAAGTGGGGAAAAGAGAATACAGAAATTTAACTCAAAACAACTTGTTTTTGTTTTTAGCTACGAGTGTACGCGCACGTCGCTGACAGAATGGTACTTCCGTGTTTAGTCATCAAGAAGAAAATTGGACGAACACACTTTGTTAAGCACTTGTCACAGAGGGATCGCGCCGTCTTGGCGCGATCCATCTGTGACATGTGTTTAACAAAGTATGACTTCTGGTTAGATGTTAGGCATTTTCGAATACTTTTCGATTTTGAAATCTGATTGAATATTAGGACACAATTTAATATGTGGTGATGATTTTACCATAGCCCAGGGCAGATACCAATCGCTACACTTTATTACAGCGGTTCAGGTCGACCTGGGATACTTTCCGCTTAGAGTACATTTGCTGGTACTACATTTTGTTGCAGTAGCGCATGGCCATGTGTGATTGTTTTTCTTTTTTAAAGGTTGCTTCAGCCCTTGCCTGAGTAAATTTACATAAATTTGCCGACGAGAACGCAAATAATCCAAAAAAAAAACGATGCTGAAACGTTTCCACAAATCAAAGAAAATTTTGAGGGAAATTAATTTGGGAAGATGTCGAAGCGCAACTTAAGGCTCATAATTTTGCTTGAGTGCCAGATCATACCGAATCAAAGAAATGAATAATCAAATCTTTCGAACTGAAATGTATTCGAAATGACTCGTACTACGAATCAAAAAGTCTTTATTCCGTTGTAGTTATTTCTATTCACTGAATTTGTACCTGCCAACAAACCCATTTACCCCGTTCCAACACGTTGATAAAAATGACAGATTTCCGTGATAAAATTTCAAAATATCTTTAAATCAGGTGTCGAAATAGTATCTTCGCTTTGTTGCTAACAAATAGAGCAAAACCACAGCCAATAACGTAAACAAAATAATAAATAGGATGAAAATGTAAAGCATAAAATTTTTGACCTCAACATTTCCGATTTTGCTTTCATAAAAATGCCTCAGGGGTGACAATTATTTTCTTTTTCAAATATTAATAACTAAAATAGGAAAGATCGATATCTTATAAATGGCCAACTACGATATGTACGATATTTTATTCGGCGAAGATTACGCCAAGCGTGGATCATTTAAGCATCACGTATGAGTGCAGGGGGCCGCAGTGAAGATATTCAAAACAAAATACGCCATAGAAATATAACGGACGATTGTTGTCATGTAATTCCATATTATTTACAAGAATAAATGCACAACAAAACGATGCATGTTTATACCGTCGACGTCGACGATATGAACATGCGCCGTTTTACCTTCACCAGTTGTGCATTTATTTTTGCAAATAAATGAATGGGTACCGGTAACACAAACCCAACCTTGTTAGCAAGCATGAGACACAAACAGGATACGCTCTTTGGCCTGATCTTTCATTTTCGCTCGGTAAGGAACTGGCGATTGGAAAACCAACAAATTCATTCGCATGCACGGGGGGAAACAATTATTTGTTGAGCACGGAAACATATCTTATAATTCCGGTAGAATTTTGATACATTTTTTCATTGTCACTCACCTGAATGACTCGCCCCGAACGAACCAACCTAAGTTATTACACCCTGGACTGAGTAGTGGGCATGGATTAACAAATCGGACTTGCCGGTCGTTGAATCCGAGATCTTCAACCATGATGAACTGGGTTTGGTTAGGTGGAATCAGAATGTCTTTCCAACAACACTAACTATGTTTGCCTACAACTGGTCGCATTCACTTTGCTGGAAACTTGCCAATAACTGATCGTACTGGTGAGGCGTGGTTACTGATTGGGCCGCGGTTGCAATTTCCTCATTGTGTGTACATAGCTGTTAGCCTTCCGGGTGGGGTCACACATATCACTTGGGGTCTTGGACACAAATTCTTCAAAATCAACGCGAAGCACGTGTGGCATAATCCGGTCCACCCTTTTCTCTGGTCTAAATTGACAGTTTTTGTCATCAGGAAAAGCTCTTACACGGAATTTTAAGACCGCTGTTCCAATTGCGTGGAAAACTCAGATGTGAATATATTAATTCCAAAAGTAGAAAAGTAAAAAAAGACTGTTAGTTAAGCAGGCCATGTTTGATCCTGATATAGTCCTTTTCCATGAAATATTTTATTCTGTCAAAAAGAACAAAATGACGGGTCGGGCCTGGCGCCTCCTTTTCATAAAACAAACCCAAATAGAAACAAAAATGCTATATTGTAGGTAGCCCAAGGCAATTCGATTCGCTTCGCTTCGAAGCACAAATTATTCGAATCGATCGTGAATTGTCCATAAGACCAAAAAATTGCTAAATAAACTTGAATTTTCATATTTAACGACCAAATGGAATCGAATCAATTTTTTTTTTTGTTAAAATATGAAAATTATTGCTCTTAGACATGGATTGTGAATTTACAGCACACTTTAATTGATTTTCACAATAGAGGCAAGTTTTTTTAATAGTTAAAAATGGGATATTTGGTATTCATATAGAATTAGTGATTCGATCCGATTCGGAAAAATTACTCGAATCGGATTCAAATCGTTTATTAAATTTCCGTGGCGATGTAACGTATTCTACTGCATTACTAGCTTTAGCTTAGCTAACAACATATAGAAAGTTTGTATATACATGATCCTATATATCTATCTACTTATGAGTATTAAATGTATATCACAATCTGAACAAAGCACTTGTTGCTCTCCATATATATATTGTTGCTATGCAACCACTACAGAAATATACTTTTGACAAAAATACGTGACAACTTATCATAAATTTTTGATCCAATGATCTTAAATATTTCAGACTGATCACTTCTGTGCACTTTTAGCGAAATGTGGTACTTCAGTCGTTTATATTGTTTTTTTTTCTATACATCCTTTTTACATACGAGCAAACACCTCTCTAGTTTAACAAAAATTCAATAAAATTCGAGTATCGATATCTACCTATATATTTAATGGAAAAACTCATTTCTACGGCACAGGTGCGCAAGCTGAACTAATCTCTGAAAAATTTGTCATATTGTCGATAGATTATTTTTTGATGTGAATTAAATTTTCAATGAAATGAACAACCGGTAAATATGAACGATTAACATATGAATCATAAGAAGAATTCAGATATCATAATATCCCATGTGGTAAATATACAATTGGTCGCAATGCCACACATATGCCATATATGGCGAAAGGATACATCCAATGCTATAAATTAACAAGCCAATAATTAGTGCGCCATGAAAGCAAAAAGCAACAATAGGAATCCCGCCCTATATTAATTGCACCCAACGGGTTCCGTAATTAGTAGAGTGCTTATCCTATCAATCGCCCACCCATGCGCTAAAGATTTTATTTCGAACGATAGTACTTTGCTTTGTAACGCACGATCAACAGATGGACCGCGCCTCGATAGCGCGCCCCTTCAAAGGCACATACATGACAGAAAACAAATTCTTACAATTTTCCTCAAGGATCTGGTACGGATTAAGTAACCGTGATTGAAATCCAATAAGTGCATCAAGAATTTTGTTATTAAACTCGATTCTCTGATCCTAACAAATTCTTCAAAAGGCGCGAATAGTCACATAAACGATCGGATTAGTTGTACTTCGGTATATTTTAACCGATTTAACGTCAATTTTAGTGTCGTTTAACCGTGGGAAAATGGACGAAATGGGTACAAGAGCCTTTAATTGAAATATTATGTTTTTGAGTGGATACTATGTATATGTTTCCCTATTGGGTAATGGGACATGGAAATTATTCGTGAGATCAAAGTGTATTCAATGCGCTGGAACAAAAACTGTGTTTTTATTTTGACATTGAGACGTTCGTAACAAACGGGCTTTTCAAGTCAAAAATAGCTGTTTATGGAAGGATCAAGGTGTAGTTTTTGTTTTGTGATCTATAATAGATGTTAGACTATACGTTATTTTGAAATGGGAAATTGCTGTCGCCAAGTATAAACCAAAAACACCTATCGAAAATTTGTTTTGCCAAGCCTGAGTCACAGATGGACCGCGCCTTGTCGGCGCGATCCATCAGTGACCCATTCTTAACAAAACGCGTTTCGTTATCATTGATTTTCTTCAAATGACTGCTACGAGTGTATAATAAATATTTCGGTAACTGTTTGGGTATAAAACGGCGGTATTTCTCTTTGATGTGTTGTCTATGTATCAGTTTCGGGGTTTGAAAACACGTGTGATTATGTATAAACAAGACACCATTAATCTTTACATGACAATAAATAAGCTCACCGCATTGGAAGTCTTGTTGCTTTCCCGTCCAGTAAGGGACACCATGTTGATAAAAATGTTTTCTTCGTTTTCTTCTGTGTCTTCGAGTTCTGCATTTTCTTGTTTTCCGTTTACCGGCTAAGACAAATCCAGATGCGCAACTTAAAGAACATTTTGAGCCAATTTTCCTTCCGTTGGAACATCGGACGATTGTACGTGTGCATATGGGCAAAGCAGGGCAAAATAGAGAGGATTTTGGCCGATAATTTGAAAGCTTCGATCCGGCGATTCGCATTTTTGGTAACCGGTGTCCGCGAGCAAGTCGCTCGCCTCGTGGGTTTTCGGAAAGGTTGTTTGAATTTGATCGTTTTACAATAGAATGTGGCAAATTCTTTTGTTGATTTTTATGTCGATGGATTGACTTCGTATAATCAAAATTTGAGGTTATTTCCGGCATGCGCCGTAGCCAAATATTTTCGTTCCATTCTTTACGATGTTTACGCACCGCGGTTTGAAAAGTAGATTTTTCGGTATTCACAATTCCAAAAGGCCGTGAAATCGGCCGCTCCATTTCAGCTCGGGTCGTGGAAGGACTCGAATACTGTTGAATAAATGGAAAGTTTTCCATTTCACGGAGTATTAACGCGGAATCGATGCCTTGATGCTCGTTCTTGAAGTGGTCAATTTGTGGCGATGATACGACGTTTGACGTACGGTCGATGCCTTTGAAGTTGGACGCAGTTAGGCTAAAATTGCCAGAACTCATGAATGCTGTAGATTTTTTTTCTGTTGGTTCCATTAGAGTGTCATAAAAATGAAGTTTTTGGTCGACATGAGCATCATTTGTTACATCCACTGCATAAGAAGTCCTTACTTTTGTCGATAGTAATATTGAAATATATATCACAATACAGCCCGCTATATTTGCATAGGCCATCCTCGTGTGGTATAGTTCTCACATATGGTATAGATTCCACAAAAGATAAGTCCCAACGTGGGGTATTGTTCCACGCAGGAGAGGTTATACTTATATCCCTTCTAAGTTCAGAGTAAATCTTACCTTGCACTACGATATTAGCCTACAGCTGTTAACAATATCAGTCAAAGACCAGTTAAAATCTCCTTGAATTATTTGTTGTAAATGGCCGACGCTGGAACGCGCAATGCTTGTGCGTTCTAGCTTCGGGCCGTACTCGATAAACACAACAACTTTTACAACTATTAAAGTCCTAGAGGTCTGCCGCTATGTATGTACTCACTCAATTCAACAATCAAATACTGACAATCAAATTGCCAACAGGCGGGATCATCTGACCGCGAAACGCGCCTAAAATATCTGACCACGCGCGATACCGATTCCAGACTTATCAAAAACCACGAAAAACAAGAGTTTCTTTTGTCGCTTTAAACAATAAACTGCATCGATGTTAGCTATCTGTCGAGGAAATTTTGTCGCCATGTTTGATCCGCCTACATTCATTTCGCCGCTGCCAAACAAGACATAACGTCGAGTCGTAGACTTAAACTGACTAAGCAGTTACGACATGTCTTACTGTACTAAATTTTCTGACGTAAATTTCAATCCCGTTTTCTCCTAATTAGTCTACAAAGTACAATACTACGACATATCGGCTTGCGGTAGCTTGATGATTACGTCTGTCTGTTTTCAAAGAGCCAAAATTTGTCTCATTATTCGTCGGCTTTCGTTTCTAATGTGTGTTTTACTGGAACGCTGGTTGTCTTCTATTCAACCCGCAACTCAGCCACGCGTTGCAGCATGACTATCGAAGTCAAATAGTTTTAAGACCTGCACAATCATAACATAACAATATCCCATAAAGTGACGGAACTCGGATTTTGATCATGCCACGAAAGAGTCAAGTAGGGCGATAGGTATATTTTGTTCGTGTTCATTCGTAAAATTTGCTCGCGTTTCGTAGAATGTATATCAATTTATATACTCAAAATACGCTATGTTTATTAATTAGACACAAGAACTTCTTAAATCAAAATTTATTTGACTCTTGTGGCTATAATGAGGGCAGACATCTCTAGCCTTACATAGACTGCCCAGTCAAGAACTGTTCACAGTCTATTCGCGGTTTTGTGAACGCAAAAGAACTTGTCTTACAATTTAGAAACTTTACGGCCTGTAACATGTAATAGCGGATAAAATTATGTCCGAAAATCGCGTAACTTCATGTAACTGTACTCATTTATATAACATTTATTCGAACATGACCAATCGAGTATGTGGCAAGTATGGATCGCGCCACTCGGGTGCGGCCCCCCTGAGGTTCACGCTAAAATAAGCTGAATCAATGTTAAGCGCAAGCCCACGAAAACCGTGTTGTGAAGCCGAACCATTTATAGAAGAAAAGGCAGTATACTTTCCCTTTTTTAAAATCCACCTTCAGAACTGACATGATATTTCACTTTTTTGGTCAATTTTCAACATCAAAAATGGCTTTTCTACGTTTTTGTAAAATTCAATGCAGTGTTTTCGAATAAATATAATCGAATATGTATAGTAATATATTAAAACAGTATAGTATTCTGAAATTATAGCAATGGGCATGCGTCATTGTCAATTCTTTTTACGGGCCTGATTGATGAATTCAAAAACGTTTTTTGAGTTGAGACATCAAAGGCACCGATTCAAAACCCCCAAACAAGTGTTTTAATAAATAGTAATTTGAAACTTCAGAAAAAACATTCGTCAATCGAGTACCAAAGAAATTCCTATTCACAACCTTTCAAGGATAGATCGTTGATGTAGAACGCTATTGTGGTCCAATACATCTGTATTCCATATGGTTCGCTTTGACAAAGCGCGGTCCATCTGTGGCTCATACTTAACTAAATGAAAATTCAAATCGTGATATAAAAAGATATAACGACTTTTTCTTACAAAAGCATTATAAAATTGACAAGAAGAAAACACATGTTTTCACACAAAAGAATGTGGGTACCCAATTGCTTGCGGCGAATACTCCCTTCGAAGGATTGACTCGTCTCAAGTTTTCCTGCGCGCAGATTGGCACAGGCAGATTTTTACGATATTTTTTCCAGTGAAAAGAATTTTTCCGCAACGATTGGTGCACAGTTCCACACAGAATTTTCCGTTCGAGCTTGATGGCATTTAGATATCGCTCCTCCCAGATACGGTCTTTCAGTGACGTTTCTCGGGAAAATAAAATTTCTGTTTGGAAAAGAAATACTTGACAACATTTATGGCCGCAATTAGAAATTTTAATTTAAATCGCAAAATATGGTTGAGCAAATTTTTCTGGCAGGATTCGCAAAGCCGTATGCAGCGACTATCAGGAATCCAAAACCGACTACTTAATAGCAAAGAATCACCCAAATGCAATACAAGTTGCACTCTAAACGGAAAACCTCACAAATAGAACTTAACCGCTATAGTAAAGTGATTGATATCTGCCCTGGGCGATAGTCAAACTATCATCTAGCACTTCTTTGTTTTAGTCACATCCTCTGGCGCGTAGGGAATACGTTAGGACGATTCTAAAGTCCACACCTAAGGAGAATACAATATCTGTTTTTACTCGGCTTTGCTACTTGTCTAAATACGGGTTTCATTTTTTCGTAGCTGTCGAAGTGGCGCGTGTTAGGTTTATTGAGCGATTATTTGCGGCTACGTTTCATTAACCTTGTCTCCGTTGATGCTCACACGAGCGCTTGTTTTTTTCTTTTTCAAGTATTTCGATTACAACACGCGACAAAAGATAGCACGTTCGCTAAACTGACCTTGAACAAAATGGCATTTGAGCATCCAGAATTTTTGTTTCGTTCCGTCAAGCATGTGGTATTGATTCATAGGGGCGATCCATCAGTGGCTCATACTTGACAAAACAAAAAACAAAAATGCTATGTCGGACAACCAACCAAAACAACTAACATAAATACCACGATGCGTCGCAACAATCTGATACGTTACCTTGCGCAAGAAAAGCATTTGAGCAACCAGAAATTTTGTTCTGTCAAGCCTGAGTCATTGATGGATCGCGCCTTCGCGGCGCGATCCATCAATGACCCATACTTGGTAAAACACGTCGGTCAAAGTTTACCAGGCAGTCCAAGTAAAACAACTTATATAAATACCACAATAACTTCACAACAAAACATCACACAGACCGAAGTGAAAGGAGTGTGGATTTCATAACAATGTCGTTAAAGTCCTCACCCAAGAATGACAAAAATCGTAATAATTCGAGCGGTACAAAGCCAACAAAAAGAACACCATGAGCTGGAATTCTATAAAATTTTGATGGCAATACTTATTGTCTAATATGGGTCACAGTTATGACATATCATACGTAGTTGAGACATTCCAACCATTGACCACATTTGGCGGATAATATATACTTAACAAAAGCACATTTTGTTATTGAAATTACAAATATTTATCTATACACACAACAAAATTGGTCTGTAATGATACACCACTGCAAATAAAATTAGGTTTACGCTAACAGACACATATTTACGTGGTTTTATACGCAATGCCTCAAGAATAAACCGTTATGCTTTCAATCATCGATAGGACAGGTAGAGTGCTCGTTCAATGTAACGATACAAAAGATCGTGGTCTTGTGAGTAAACCGTATTATCAGCTTTTCCTCCACACGAAGATAATATTATATATTCTATCTTACATAGAGATAACGTCGATTCCGTTAAAGCCTATTTTCTACTTATTGAAATGTTTTCCTGTTAAAAATTTCAGTCGCTTTTTGCCGTCTAAATGGCTCTTAGTAGGTTACTTCAAATACACTGCTTCAGGTCGTGTTTCATTAGAAAAACACGTATTTTGCTAGTAGGCAATCCTTGCTAACCTTCTAAAAAGGCCTGGGCCTGACTTTGAGATATCTCGGACCTCGGTAACAAACACAAAAAACTCTGGAATGAGAAAACCTATCAGCAAATTACACTCGTTTTTCTTGAATAAATACTACCAATATTATATATTTTAATATAGATGCATCCTTTTTTAAATTTTACACTAACAAAACTATATAGTTTTCGCTGATTCGCATATAAACTAGCAACATTTCCCAAATTTAATTTGGCATTTGAATTGTTCTGAGATGAAAATCAGTGTCACGGTAAATTCGATCATTCTTGAGTGTTCACAGATGTACAAATGAAATAAAAACGTAATATAAGCGTTCTTTATAAGTGTGTATTTATATAACACTCAATACCGTATAATTAGTGGGCACGGAAAAGAGGTGCAAAATCACGGGCGAAACTACCTTTAATAATATTGCGAAAAAGGCGTTTATGCAGTGGGAAATGTTCAAAATTTGATGCTTTGTTGAGTATTGGTCACCCCAAATACATTGCGGTAATGCAATATTTTAACACTTTGACTATCCAATCTGTATTTCTTTTACTTAAGGGTATATTTTGTGAGGTGACCGCGATTCAAACCTTTGATCTGCCTGATATGAAATTAAAAAAAATTGGAGCTAATAAAACTATAGCATAAGAGTTATCTAAAATATTTTTCTAATATTGCACGAAAATCTGACTTGTATTTTGCCACATTTTTCACAACACCATCCATTACTTCGTCTTCTAGAATTCCTCAAAAAGGGAGTTTCAAATTAACAAGAAAAACAATCAAATACTTGTTGTATCAAGCATACAATAATTGTTTTCTCCCTAGATAACTCCGTCTAGAGCTAATGCTTTTAAGCGTTATATAAATATTGGGGTGGGGGTGTGGTCCGACTCCCTAAATCAGCAAAAATTATGATAAAATTACGAACCACCGGATACTTTTCAGAGGCTTTTGGCACGATTTTTACGACCAAATTATATCGTTAAAATATAGATATATTTTTTTCAGGAAATCTTGCCGTGTTTTGCAGAATCACTCAAAGTATCTTGCGCGACTTCGGCGCCTATTTTCGTTAGTATACCACTGTCAATATATACCTTTTTCTTTGGCGAATAGGACCCCCTCTTCAATGACGGTCGTCTTTCTCCGTAACTGTTACAAGGATAATTTTTAACGCAGATTAGTATTTTTTTATATCTTCATCAATTTGTGATATAATTTGTAAATGAGAAAACTTTCTTTCGATACTAGAATTGAATCGCTTTAAATAACCTCAAAATCTAGTGACAATATTTAGAAAATAAACAAACCATCCTCGATATTATTGCTAATATACCACAATTATTGTTCAGGAGAACAATGGTATCATTTTATATTGACGGGTATTATTTTACCATTATCATTATCGTTATAAACGACTTATTATTTTAATAAAATCATCAGAGATCCTTTTGAACTTCCAAAGACATTACCGCAAGATTAATATTTGAATGCGAGATATTTTTAGGCCAAGTAAAACGTAGCTATGCCGCAATTATCTCTGCGCAATGATAAAATGACGGAATTAAAAATATGGAGGTTTTATTTATTTTTGTTAGCCCAAGAGAAAAAATAGTTAAAGTCACGTTATGGAAGGTGATGGATTGTGCCGTTCAATCACGGATCATTTGCGGATCACACTTAGCAAGACGGCAATTTCGCAAGTTGTTCTTGCTCCCAATCTTCAAATCGATCTGTCCCAAACGAGCCACGAATGGACCATGCGTGAATGGCCAGTCCACCAGTGACTCATACTTATAATAAGCTATCCTGACAAGCTTCTGATCGTACCCACCTGTTTTTAGGGCAAACAGAAAAGGTTTTACATTTTCGCCCATGTACAATGGTTATTGCATAATCCAGATTTCTCCTGATTTTCACGCCGTTCTGATGAAAGGAACGAGTTTTGCCCTTTTAAACTTACTGTAAAACTAATCGTTAAAAATTAATTTTTTCAAACATGAGCCACGGATGGATCACATTGAACACAAATGTTCGGAAAGATTTGTGGTCTAACCGACAACACCATAGTTTGCTAAAGATTATAATAAATCCCTAGTTTCACCTCACCAAAAAGTTCAGATAAATCTTAAAAAATATCACAAAATGCTGAAAAAAATGCTCCAATTTGCTAACGTACCCCTTTTTATAACATAGACGTACGCTTCTACTTCTCCAATCTGAAATTTTATTTTGTCAATCCTGAGTCACTGATGGACCGCGCCTTGAGAGCGCGATCCATCAGTGACTTATGCTTAACAAAAAATGTTTGAAATAAATCTGAATTAGCCTATCCTTCCTTCCGCTAAGCCGGTCACCCGATCATTGTAAACATGTTAGCGTGACAGTCAGGCCCTGAGCCACAAAGTTCATAACAGAATAGGGAAGCCACAAAACCCTTCAAATCCAGCTGATAATACTCACATGAATATTCTAAGATTTAAACTAAGAATCTTGAAAATAATCGTGTTTTTACCCGATAATATATTATCAATCTCACGGTATTAATTTATGCTTCTTTTTAACGGCTACGCATGGCCTAATGATGACACGTATTGCTAAGACGCGGTTTATACTTGGTCCATGTGTCAATAAAACATAATACCCTCCATATTTTCTCGATTCTCGCAGTTGGATTTACGTAAAATATTGACTATTCAAAGTATTATTATTGTTGGCTGGTCCTCGTAATACACTCTAACACGCTTATTTATCTCGTTGAAAACATTTTTGCGGTTTATGCGTTGACTTTTTTCAAAAGATTCAAATCTGATTATTCTAGCCGCAAGGGGTTTCTCTAGCCGCTAAATTTGGAGAATATAAAACGCGGGGCTCAGAGGCTTTGTTGAGCAAATTGCTAAATTGGAATAGCTTGTTTGTATACGAAATTATGAATTATTGCATGTTATATTATATTATGCATTCCGTTAATAAAGAAAACCCGATCTCGTTATGAACTGAGCATTCAAGCGAGTTTACCACTTAGCAGTGCGGTGAAGCCAATGGGTCAAATGAGATATCATGGGTTATTTCGGCTCAACACGTTATGGCGCAAAAACGCATCGTTTATTCGGAGGATTTTGAAATTTCGTCTTTTCTCCCGGCTCTGTGGCTCAGTCAATTAAGCGCGATCGTTTTGTCCAAAATGCCGATTGTTCGATGCTCGAATGTTTCACCACCGAGCGTGGAGCGGTTGTTGGATATTAGCCCTTCAGCAGTTTCTCGGACAGGTCATGGGAAATAATTCGATAATCTCGGAAAAAAATCAAATAGGGTGCAAATAGGGAAAAATAAGAAAAATTCTGCTACAATTGTACAGATTGATTTTGGGCGCAGCTGTACTGTATAACTTTCTGCTGCATTTATTTTTCGAACCATTTTGATATATTCCACGGATATTTTCTCGAAGTGATGAGCAAGAGAGCCGATTTTAGTAGTTCGGAGTGCATAGTTCGATCTATGGCATCTCCTTGGGGAATTCTTATACTTTACATTAAGCGAATATATTATTCTGAAAAAGATGACGTACCGATTACAATTCTTCATACTAGTGTTGGCAAGTCCAGGTAAATGTACTGAGTTTACTGAGTTTATTTTCACGGTACTCCTACCTAATTTCACGAATATCTGATTTACCTATTTAACTTTTACCGAGTTTTCTCTCTGAAGTTTCACCAAGTTAATTTACTAGGTGAAATGGGTTATTTTACCTAATTTTTAAACATGTACTTGGAAAAATTTACTAGGAACTTGGTTTAAAAAGTAGGCAAATAGTTTGAAAAACTAGATTAATTACATTTTCATTGTGAAAATGTTTTTGAAATGTAAAATTCGTTGATTTCAATCTTCGGATCTATATAAAAAATGTCTTAAACGCCAAAAAGGGAAAATTACATAGTTTCCTTTTTTACCTAGGAGCTACCTAGTTCTAAAAGTGAAACTAGATTACCTAGTAATACTTTACCTAATTTTCTGATAAATTTAAATGAAACTGGGTTACCACCACTACTTCATACAAAATAACAGCTAGGAATAGAAAGAAAAGTATGATGGAATTTAGGTGTATATCTATTTGAACTATTTACAGCCCCACACGAAGACTTATTGGGTGTGGCATGTACACCCGATGACTTGGTCAAGTATCGAACTCTGGGTGGAAGCAATATACTCAGTTTCAATATTTTGTAAAGTAGTCATGAACGGCTGAACCGGAGATTTCATATCTTTCCAAGATCTTGTTCCCCTAGAGGTGATTGACCGAATAAGTTTGACAATTTTTTTTTTCAAATTGAATGGTACTGTTGAATAACATTGTTGACAAAAGAATTTTTAATAAAAAATATACTAAAAATAAAAAAAAAAATAAAAAAATAGATTTGTTTTTATAACGAGTTCTGATACAATAACAACACAACAGTGTTTTAAATACGATCGGTGTACCGGAAATTATTTTTATTTTTGGAAAAGGTCCCGGGAGGTCACACTATGCCCATCAATCAGTTGTTTCGTTTGTATATAAAATAGACCAGTCGTGTGACCAAAGTTTTGGCGTTTGTTCGTGATAAAAAATGTTAGTTTTTGCGCGCGAACGCATATCTTACAAAATTGGGTATTTTGAAACACTTTGTGTAGCCGAATGGTGATGATTCTAGCAATCTAACTTAAATCTCGAGAACTTTGAGGGGTGAGGGGGTTTATATATATTATAAATTTAAGTTACATAAATTGAATTATGACGTCAAGATAGGCCCGAAAAATAACGATTTTTTTTAAAAATAGGGGTTTATTGTAGATCATAAAAAAGCCAAAATAGTCACGAAAATTTTTTGGGAAAATGGGATTTCAGGGTCTAAAATGCGCTAATTATGTGAATTACTTCCGTGCGCGAAAAAATCGAGGATTTCCTAGGTTTAAAGACACTTAAAAGGCTATTCTGCAATTTTTTTTGGTCGACGAGAGGGGCTATGATACCCTATCCTTCTCCTAAATACGCTATCGTGTTCTACTCTTTGAGCCCCTTCGTCGGCCGAAAGGAAAAAGTCTCAGAATATTATTTTCAGTGCTCTAAAGCGCACGACATCCCACAGGAAATACATGTTAAAAGAAAAAACAACATTTTTGCTAATAATTTACGTCTTTGCTGAAACCATATAGCACCTTAAAAATGCATTAAAGCATCCAACATACATGCCGAACTCTTTTAACATTCTTTTAAATGCAGAAGGACAAAATTTATTCAAGGTAACTCTTGCACTTATAGTAGCTAAAAGCAAAATTGTGAGTAATTTCGAAAAAGAAAACTAAAAAAGTGGTATTACGTTGGTAAATTACGTATTAAAAAATTATTAGATCAAAAGTAGAGTTTTTAGAAGTACAAAATGAATATAAAATATTTCTCGAACTTTCGTTAGCACTTTTTATTGGCTATGTTTCCATTTATCTTTAATCTAGTTGAGTGCCGTCTACATTGACATTTTCAATATAAAATCCTTTCACGTCACTGGGCCAAATCGGGGTTTGAAAAACGACTTACTATTGTGGTTTTACCTACATTGTGCTCCTGTCCCACGGCTCATTGCACCACAAACCACTCTCCGGATATCCGCAAGATTCGCTTTCCGATTCAACCTTTCACTTTGAGGGTGGAATTTATTTTACGGTTGATTGAACATTCCTCGTTATGTCCTACTGAAGAACTGTTTAGATTAGATAAGCTGGCAAAACTGAACCGTGTATGTATCGCACGTAACATATCCGGCCATGCGTGTAGATTTATGACTCCATAACGTTAGCATAGTTTTACTACTACTAATATACTTTGTTAAGTATGAGTCACTGATGGAACGCGTCTTCACGACGCGATCCATCTGCGACTCATACTTGATAAAATAAATTTCTAAGATCCACTTCCTAAAATTGGACAGGTGCTTATTTAAGGATAAGAATTTATCATTCTGTTATGGATTTTTACGCATCCGAGAGCATAAATTAGAAATTTGAGACGAGGATGATTCGACACTGGTACTTCAAGCTGTGGTGAATCTACACAGTCCAAGAATTTTGACCGCAAATTGATTTGACCCACGCACCTACACAACAACATAACAACAATTCTCCAAGTCAGTGTTTTGGAAGCTCCGTGAATTGGTCACGTTCATTAGACATCGTTAGTCCACAAACAGCACGCTACTTAAGCGCGAATACACCGGAAAAGTCTCAATTTCGAGAATTTTTTATGACTTCCAAGTAATGCTTTAAATAAAAACAAAACACATATCTCTTATACAGAAAGGGAAACCAATTAGCATAAAACACAAGTCGATGAGATGAAGAGAAAAGAGGAATAATATTTTTACAAACACTTAACGAAGCGAGGCTGAAAATTTTGTAAATTTTCTAATTTTTAATCCGCTATCACAAATATTCTGTTTGAGATTAGGGGCGAGTGTAATGATCTGCAACCGCAATAAGAAATTTTATTTTGTCAAGCCTGTGCCGCAGATGAATCTCATCGACGCAATCCATCAGAGAGGCATGCTTAGCAAAACATGCTTTGATATTGTTTTTTTTTGGATTGGGATACAGTAGAGCTGAAAAGCTAAAAAAGAAGTATTATTACGCCGGAGGCGAGCAAAAAGTTTGGTTGTGAATAAAGATATGGCCTACAAATCATTAGCCAGTGGGCAGAGCAATGTTTTTTCTTGTTTTTCTTACCCAAAACTAGCGAGTGAGCAAAACTTATGGTGATAATGTACCGCATGTACGACTTTTCAGGTTTTTTTTCGTCGGGAAATCTGTTAAATGTTATGTCAAGCATGGGCCCCGATGTAACGTCTGGTCCAGACACGCTCAACCTCTGGCTCATGCTTGGGAAATTAAAATGGAATAAATACATATATAAATAAATATATGTCAATAATTTTTAATGAATGCGCCGCATATTTCTCAACACTATTCCTAAGAAAGTTGGCACCAATATTTATCATCATGAACAGCAGGAAATTTTCCCAAGTCATCTTTTGTATTTACACAGATGTATAACTAGGCAGGCTGAATACATCTCATACCCACTTCAGTAAAGCGTGAGATAATTTATCATTTATATAAATCTCAACCCTTGTTTTTATGTGAAAATGTGTTAAAATTTTCGATCATTTTTTGTTATTTTGCAATGGTTTTTGATTCGAATGACCCAACAAGTATAGGTTATCAAAAACAAACCTGAAAGCGCTTCACCAAAAAACTACAGGTCAAAGGGCAACTGCTTCACCAAAACAGCGCGTAACCAAGGCGGCTTCAAAATGGCAATGCCCGAATATTTCGGAGTAGATAAATAATATATGAACTCCTTTTTTCTCAAAAATTGAGTTGATGTCTTTGGAATATTTGGCCAGGAACAAAATTTTGCGTCGTTTAACATTCAAGAGATAAAATCACATTTTAGAACTACTATCGTTAGTACGTATGGCACAAGGGAATTCCGATTTTTAAGGATTTGGAAATTTAAATGTTTGGGTCATCATGTGCATACCATGAATTGAAGTTCAAAACCTCGTAAGGGGGAATTTTAGGTTTTTTGTTTCATATATCATCAAAAGAAAACGAAATTTTCTGTTACTGAACATAAGCCACTGATAGACCGCGCCTCCATTAGTGATTCTTGTCCAACAAATCAAAACATAAAATCATCTGTCGAACTCATTCAGCAGGTCTAAACCTTTTCTTTCTTTAGATTTGAATAAAACAACCAACAGGTCCTGTAAATACATATCAACTTGTAAATATTATTGACCTCGAAGGGTAGATTGCAAATAAAAAATATACTGAAAAGTCCCTGTGTGTGAGATCGCCATTTCCTATCGTTCACGTGCGCCAAGTCAATCATTTACACGCTCGAAAATACATAAATGCGCTTAATCAATTGGAATTTATAAACATTTAATAGATTGTTGTTTTAGACATATTTGTCATATTTATTCTGATCAAATTAGGCGCATAGTCACGTGAACCGAAGTCACGACAATTCACACATTTTTCAGATGTGAAACATTTCTATCCGCAAGTAGAAGAAACACTGAAAGAAAAATGCAGTAAAATCGCTGTTGGTATTGAAATAAAACTATAAAATTTACTTATTCTGGCAATTATAGACTGTTGGTGGATCGCGCTTCACGAAGCGCGGTCCATCAACAGCCCGTATTAGGCATGGGGCTCATCAACAAGACGGTTTCGATTTTTGGGAATATACAATCACTGCAAAAAAAACGTAACTTTACTGTACCTATGTTAGAGTAAATTAGTTTGCCTTGATTCCCCCCCAAACACAAGGCCCATACGCATGTCTCTTTAAAAGTCCGACCCCGGAAAGCAACACACAAGTGTGGCCATTTTGCACAAAGCTAGCCTAATGTAGGCACAACACGCAAGCTCTAGTCTTGTTAGACTCGGTTTTTCATTTCGTGGATTTTTAATCCAATTACTTTATCCGGTAGCGTGTCAGTTTGTCAGGTACTTGAGCTTTCAATAATGACGTTATCGGAATTTGGGATTCTTCTTCAATATTTTATATTACAAAATGGAGTGTGATCCTCCACTACTTTTCGTTGCATTTATGGAATATTGATATTCCCATTGTTATTCCTTGGTGACATATAATGAAACTGATATGCCCAATCGGAAACAGTTTGTCAAAACAACATTTGTTCGATGGGACGACGTCCATCTGTGGCGCATGCTTGACAGAATATGGAAAATATGATTGAATTGGTCAAAGCATAACGTTTATATCAACGTACACTGTAACGAAAATACAGTAAATTTACTGGTTATTTGCAGTAATTGCACATTTGCAAAGTTAAAAAACGCCATGTTGATGAGATTTATGCCAATTATCGGCCGTTGATGGACCGCACCTTTACGGTAACATGTGGATCATTCAACCATGTGGGGCGTTCCATCAGTGACTCATACTTGACTGGACATGTTCCAGCGTAAATTTTTTTTTTAGACAAATACCGACAATGAGTACATTTGGAAGAAGATCAGCCAATGACACAGTCGTATGATATCACACCTATTACTAATTAATTCACTATTAAGTAATTATCTTTTAATATTTTAGCGGGGTGACCTGTGATAATTATAAAATTTGTTCAAATTAGTTAAATCAATTGAACGGCGTCAAACTGAAAAAGTGCAAAGTATTATTTCCAGTGATGCAGCACGATTAAAATTTAGACAACATTCATCCACGATGACGATAGGTTTTGGCGATTATCGATTTGCCACCGATAAGGCGATATCGATATTTTTACTGAGTCTTAATGCCCCGATCCCCAAATAACACATTAATTGCTTCAAATCAATAGGTTGTAATAGGCTATGGTAATTTTAGTATTTATGCTATTTTATTTTTGGTATTGTGCTCTGAATAAAAAGCAGTTTCTGTTTATCGATGCCTGGTTCAGATAGAAAAAGTTGGCACAGTCTTATCAATGAAGTAATTCACAGTCGAGAAAATGACTGTTCCCTCGTAAAAACATACGATCATTTTTACAATGTAACTTCTTTTCTCCGTGAAATGCTTTGGGAAATATAACGGCCGAAGGCGACCGATAAATATTGTCGGCCTAACATCGATATTTGCCAACCGATATATCGGTCTATCTCTAGTCACTAGCGCCATTAGGTAAGAGAAAATGGCGTCATGTCCCTCCCACCCGATATTCAAAAAGTACCAGAATGAATTTTAAGGTGAATTATAAATGGAAATCATTTTCGTAATTTCTATTTTAAGCAATATATTTTTGCAAATATTTTTTTAACGTTATTAAACTATTTTCTGATTCACGCAAAAAAATATTAGTTCCGGGCACGTTGTTGCTGTTCGTTGAGACTTGGCCCATATATGGTTGACACAATGGATGTGTTTTCCATCACACTTCCACGTTTGAATGGTTGCTGGATTCTGAAAAAATGCATATTTTTAGGAACTCCCTCTCCCAAAAAATAATAATGACAGTAATAGATAATGATGTCAAAATCGTCGGAAATTACTTTTAATCGTATTTTGTTGACGTCAGACCCCATTAGGCTTCATTTTATATCGATTTATTTTGTCAAGCATGAGCCACAGATGAATCGCGCCTCGATGGTGACCCATGCTCGACAAAACATTTTTAATAAATATTCTGACTTCCAAAAATATTTCCTGGGCCCCGGTTAATATTTATCAGTGGTCATGGCGATCTATTGCCTTTATTTTGATTATTTATTATTCTTATGTCGTTTCTATAGTTGAATGAAAGGATGTATAGGTGTATGGTAATCAGTCATTTCATAGTCATTTCAGGCTTTTCGCGAACCAATAAAAAAATTTTATAAACAAATGATCCGATTTGGATTGTTATAAAAACGACATTAAAAAAGTGTTTCTTTAAATATGCTGCACTGGTATTATCAGAAAAAACAAAAATATCTTAGCTAAACATAAGCGTAAGAGTTACAAACATATTCAAATTTTGTCGACGGTTATCATGTTGGCGTCGCAGGTTTAAGATTCTGGTTTCGAGTACCGGCTTATTAATCCATGCCCACCACTCATGGATCATCCCGTGGTGGGATAACTTGGGCAGATTTAGCCGAACAGGGAAGATCATATTTTTCCGAAAACTCTAACCATGTCCCTCTACGTGTGGTCGCTGGTACAGAGCCTTGGCAAGGGTTATTCACCCCAAGGAGTGGTTATGAAAAAGGAATCACATTTTTAATTAGCAATTTTGAATAACTTTGAAAAAATCTTGTTGTTGTAAAGACGCACTTCTTTCGGATTAAATAGCCAAACGGAGGTGCTGGCAGGTTTTTTCTTTGTAACGTTTTATAATTTCACTTTTGAACCTCTCAAAGTATGATTCAATTCGTTTAATAGTACACTGAACGGCTAGACCAGGCCATATGTGACGCTGGGCTGACATTCTCTGATCAGGTTACGAGGTTTAATTGAAGAGCACACACGTTGTTAAAGCAAAACATTAATATAAAGAGTCGATGTCGTGCGCCAATTCGACTCGCGCTTTTGAATATACAAGTGTAACCTCTTCTCGTAGCATGTGTTTTCGAGACCCCACGCGCGAGAAACGAAGACCTCTGGCGTAGGGTCGTTCCGGTCGTCTACAACCCCGCCTGGTATTGTCAGCATTTGATATTCTTTACAATCAACGGTCGTTAAACTTTTTTGTTGTTCGGATATGTTTTTTAAACAAGTACCAACCTAGTTGGAGATATTTGTTAAGCTTGTTTTTGCCAAGCATTAGACAAGGCCGGATCTCGTCACATCGACGCGGTCCGTCTGTGTCTCATGCTTGACAAAGTCGAATTTATGGTTGGGACTGGTGTATTGTGACTTGAAAAAATAAAAAAAGTGTCTAAAAAGTAATAATAGAATAATAGATAAACAGTATTGCGTCCAGTTAGGAATAATTTAGGCGGCTACCTTTTATTAAGTATGAGCCGTGGTGGGTAGCGCCCGCCAGGCACATACTAACATTGTGTGTGTTGAAGATATGAACAATTTCATATCAAAGAACTTATGACGTCATAAAAGAGGGATTATTTACAATCTGATCCCAAGGTATTGGCATACAAGACCCAGAAGTCGCTGGGGAATTGATCTTTTCATGGGAAAGCCACCCAATGCGTAATAAACAAACACAAAAGAGAATAGAAGGAAAGTCAATCCCTCTTGACGGGTGGCGCCTCATACAAACATCGTCTTGTAATACACACTAAAACATAAGTCAAGAGGTGCTGACAAGTGTGGATTTGGTTCCGCGCAGTTCATAACCTTCCTGACAGATCCCAAACAAAAAATAATTTGATCCAATCACATTTTGCCAAGTATCAGTCACTAATGGATCGCGCCGACGAGGCGCGATCCCACTGTGACTCAGACTGAACAAACATAAAAGTTTTAGCGATGGTTTAAACTCAGCCGATCTGTTGCTCGTGCTTAATTAAAAAAGAACACTCTTAGGGTATGGAAATAAAGCGATAGCGAATAAAACGTCGATTTTTCGCAGATCATGAACTTGTTACCGGATCGCCCACACTCGCGGGTTTTATTTTAGTGAAATTCACTCTAAGCGTACCTGACCTGAAAGCACATCTAAGAAGATCTTTGAGACACTTACGAACCCCGCCTCGGTTACGCGATAAATTAGTGCATCGTGTGATGGATACAGGTTTTATTTGCGGCTGAAGTCGATAAGTCCAAAAATTTTTGCGTAATCTTGCTTTGTGAATAATGAGTCACTGGTGGATCGCGGTTCTGTAGCTCTTATGCTTGATACAATTGAGTTTCTGATTTGTGCTTCATCCGAGAATTCACAATCTTCTGAAAGTATCAAGAATCGACTGTTTTATCGCGCTGTACCTTTTCAACGAAACGTTTGGAAATGAAATAAGTAAGAAAGCTGAATTCACACGACCTGTGACTAAAGCTGGGCCAAGCCGAATCAATTGGAATTCGAATCCGATTCGAATATTTTTTTTAAAATCGGATCGAATCATAATTCCATGTAAATAATGAATATTTCATTTTTAATATGATAAGTAGTCTCCATTGTTAAAATCGAGGGATTTTGAGATTTTACTGTATTTTCAATTCATAATTCATGTCTAAGAGCAACTATTTTAACCACAAAATAAAATCGATTTTGGTCAAATTTTACCAAAATCGATTGCATTTTGTCGATAAAAATTAAAATTCGATTCCATTTAGTAAGTATTTGTTCCTATGAACGATTCATGATTGATTCGAAATATATTGTGCTTCGAATCGATTCGAATTGCCTAGCCCTACCTGTGACGCTAATTTTCACGTCATAAATTGACCACTATATTTTTAAATTTTGTCTATACTCAACTTACTTTGAAGATTATAAATATGTGACTAAATATGATGACGTAAAAATTATAGTAAAAGGAACTATTTTTTTCACATGCAGTAGCACAATATTCAATTGATAATGTCGGCAAAACTCTTTTGATGTCCGAGCGTCGCCGTAAAGAAGTAAGAAAATTCAATGAGATCGACGAATAAGTGGAATAATTCGGTCGCCGTTTTCTAAGAGATAAGAGGTTGATACCGAAATACATCGCACACATTTAAACACGAATAAAACAACACGACACACAAAAGAGGGCGCATTCAATTTTCGATGTATTTACAACAACAAAAGGTCAAGCCCTAAAGAAAGACTCTGCAATTATACACAATTTGAAATATTTTTCAATACTTTCTCCTACTGTGCTAGTTTTAGTATAATATCGTAATAACTTTACCTTGACCAATTCATTGCATTTATGCAGCATATGAATATCAGCACAAAACTTGAAGTAGGCCTGTGAAAATAAAATAAATGTGAGACAACAATAGGCAGGCGCTAGCGTATTTAGTAGAGATTGTGATCCAGCATGGTCCCCTCGCCGACTAAAAAAAGGGCCCTTCAAGTGCTTTAAAAACATCGGAAATCTCGATTTTTTCGCACGCATAGCGTAATACACTTATTTATTTTATTTTAGTTCATTGAATCTATTTTCAGCATCCGTTTTTGCGCCACTGGCACGATTATTGGTATGTTTTATAGTGGAATAGGCTATGAATGCTAAATAGTAAACAATTTATCAATGTCCCACAGTTTTGGCGTATTACTTTACTCATTTTCCGTGTACATGACGTGGTTGTTGGAGAAAGCCACAAGTAGCGTTTACGTGAACCACCGTGCACCGGCGAGGCGTCCAGAAGACCTATCGCATATAATCATCTCTAACGTCGCGCATTCCCAAAGCTTTACAGATTGAGCTATCCTGACATCCGGTTTAATATAATTGAAGATAATTGAAAAGAAAAGATCTGAACCGATTCCGAGTGTCAAGAGCTGTCCAGCCTAAAATGTTTGGCGACTTTTTTTTGCCAGGTCAGCGTAGGTAACAATGTTTTAGGGTTCGATTCAGTAATGACCGACGATTTAGTAAAATCTGACGTGAGATGCTTTCCCTTACAGAGATTGTTTTGATTTTCGGTATTTGAATTATTTGCAAGGCCTTCCCTGAATCTACCAGCGAGAGTCCGCCCAACAAATGTTTAGTATGGACCTCTGCAGTGACCGTGTATCTACTACGCGAAATGCATTGCGATATGCACGCTTGGTGGTGAAAGGTCAAATATCGACCGCTCTTACTGGGTTTCTAATAGGGAAATTAGTGTTATTATATTTTCTACTCTATGGCACCACCTAGTAATACACATATTTCCAAAGCATAATTCTTGGAATATGCTCAACCGGTGAAATCCAAACGATGTAATTTGCCGACGTTTCGAATATCTATTCAGACAAGCTTTATCAGGGCAGTAAATAATGGAATAACATTTTGACCTATATGAGCAGGTGAAAATAACTTCTAAACTATACTACGATGAAAGAATATATATAGATAAAAACACTGACCAACAAATATAACACTAAAGGAAATAGATAGGGCTGAAACTATGGCCGGTATAATAAAGATAAGTAAGCCTTGGTGGTATTTTTCTTTTCACTGATGCTGTTCTCGTTCCTGTGAATATGATAAGATTCTGAAAATAATCTTTTCCAATAATGCTATTATTTCTCTAAAATTTCTGCATTGCCCTATTCTATCTGGCGTTCATTCTCTACAAGAGTGTCTTGATTAAGCTGACTTGTCTTTTTCTCCCTTCTCGATTTTCTTTTTCAATAATCACAAGGCATGGAGTAAACTACACATTACTTTTTCCTAGAATCTATACGGTCTATAACTGCAATCACCGTCTGTCATATTTTGCCCTGTATTTTGAAAGTTACTTTTACATCTACCTCCTCCAGGCACGCTTGATCTTTTCGCTGAAATCTTTGACATATGGACTGCTGGCAAATATATTCCCGGTGTTTTTTTTTCTAACTTGCTTTGTTGTCTTGTCCTAGTCTTTAAAAAAGTCTTTAGTAGGGATGTACCGATGTAACGGCATTGCCGACAGTCGACTATTTTGAGGGTATAGGCGTCGGCTGCGAAATAGCCGATACCTTTTAAAGGTTTGAAATTTTGCGAAATTTGCTCTAACTGAAGCCTAAATCAGTTCCTAAAAGGTCCAACTGACTCGAATGATATTAAGCTGACACGGAAAAGAAACAGCAGTCGGCTCAGCATAGTCCTTGAAATATCAAACATTATGTAATGAGGTGGATCAGTAGCTTACTTAGGGATAGATTGTTAAACATGGTATGAATTGTTAACCTCATGTTCCTTTCCTTTAATTTTGATTACTGTAAAAAAGTAACTACCACGCGATACAATTCTCAGATTCAAAGTTGGGAATGATTTGGGCAATTTAATTCTGAATATAGACTCAAGAATTGCGCAAACATTCTTAAAAAAAAGATAAATTATGTACTCGTTTTTGTGATTAGGCAAATTTTCCCCAATCCAGAATTTTTATTTTGTTGGGAACTAATTTGAATAAATGTTGTTCTTTATTGGGTGTCTTAATGCTGACGTTAATTTTGGATGTGGTTTTTGAATATTTGTTTTTGTATAGAGTTCTCCAATATTCTTTCTTATGCAATTTCTTGTGTTGTTGCTTCAAGTACATGCCATCCACTATGGTGTATTTCTTTGTTATCAGGGATAAGAACATCATCGATGATAAGTAAGACAGCTCAAGGCTTACTAATTTTTATTTTACCGGCCGTAGTTTCAGTCTTATCTATTTTCTTTAGTGTTATTCGGTGGTTTTAATATATATATATATTATTTTATCGTAGTGTAGTTTTGAAGCTTGGTACAGATCAGGATGTTATTCCCCTATTCGCTGATGAAGCTTGTCTGAATGGACGTTCAAAACGTCGGCAAATTACAGCTTTTGTATTTCACCGGTTGAGCATACCCATAGAACTATGAGTCTACCTGGTGGAAACCACTCGCTATTTCCAAAGCACATTTGAAAGATTCATTAATGACGTTGAAGCTTAGATAACAATACACTTAATCGAAATGTCCATTGTCTCCGCATTGTCACACTGCAGATAGCTCACGCCCTGTTGAATTTCAGTTGCTTCATTATGACGTTTGGTCAACAATACATTCTAATCGAGAGTCGCGCCTTCGTTTGCAGAAAATGCCTTAATTATTCCATGGTTTGAACATTCATGCCTTATCTTACCTTTTTTTTACTAAAGTTGGCTCAATGTTTTAAAAACACTTGAAGGAGGGTAATCCACACCATCGAGGGCCAATGAGCTCGACATCGACGAATACGACTCAAATATACAGCGTTCAACTAGACGTTTTCAAATAATATTTCTGAGATTCCTATATTCACTGTAGCTGTCTTATTTAGCTGCCCAACCATACGACAATGACAGAAAAAAGTACGGAGGTCACAATACTCAGTTCGAGATTAAACTTCAAACCCCGGTAAAGTATGGTCAAGATCGATAAACGAAAAAACTTCAAAAAGCAGTACATGTCTGGTGCCTCCGAAAGGGACACTGTAACCCACAGGCCAGGGACGATGATCGATATCCTCATTGGTTTCCCATTGGCTCCACACTGGATAGAGTGAGGAGACTCAAGCTAAATTTTGTAACCAGATATATTACTAAACATTGTTAATTGCATACTACAAAATAAAGCTCATTGAAATTTACAATTTTGGAGAGTCTGTCTGACTTATAAGGTTTAAATTAGACAAAAAATACTTGACATTCGGTATTTCAGCTTATACCGACATTCCGGACTCCGTACACCACAAAAGGAAATTCATTTGCTGAATAAACAGAAGTTGAAGCTGGGCGTCCACCGACCGCCTGGACCACCTTTCTCAGCAGTTTGATTTTATCTCCGTCTTTTCCCTCCTAGGTATGTACTTGGGGTTTCAGACATGAGCAGGTTGGATATCACCTAAAAATACACATCATATTTTGCTGATTTAAGCGAGCAGGAACAGAGTGAAAAGCAGAAAGGGCTGATTCTATAAAAGTTTCCTTGTTCAGTATTTTGGACCTTTCTGACTAGGCCTATAACTGTAGGCTTCGACATGAACATGCTGTTCTTAGATCTGGTCGGGTGGGTGTCACAGGTTTATCATATTCTTGAAAATTGCTGGGCACGTGCAGTTGCTGGTAAGTTACCTATCACAGGAAAAAGGATTTTGGTTAGTTCAGAGGTTGTCCCCCTAAATGTTACTTTCACCATTGACCATATTTGGCTATCCTTTTATATTGGATGAAATTTTGTCTATCCTTCAGCCAAAGCATGTTTTTAGCTAAAATTAAGTACAAATTGCGGTATAAATTTGCTGTTTTTTCTTGTCTATTCTGTATTAACTTGTTATCGTAGTTCACATTGCTGGTTGTTTGGTCACACAATTTATACTTTTTTCAACTCAGATATTTATTCTCTTCACTGTACATTACTTGATTTATGGTCTTCCAAGGTAGCAAATTATATGCTACATGACCTCTTACTCCATTCTTTGAATTTTATTTTCAGCCATTCTGCAGTGGGCCGCGGAAATAATTTTCAATAATGGCTATTTTACTCTGTTTAGTAACCTAGACAGCAGCAGATGGGGTTATAAGATGCCCAGCCAATCTACACCTCCAATGAGTGTGAATCCTATATTTTGGTGATATTTCTAATGTAATATAAACCAAAACAATCTTTTCTTCAAATGTTGTAAAGGTAATTTCCTTCTTGTTCAACAGTTGATTTTTGAAAATTAAAACATGGAGGTTCAAAGCCAGGGTGATCTTGAATCATTGTTAGAAACTTTCAAGAAAAAAGTATCTAGAACTGAAGAAGGATTGAAGTTAATGGATGTTTTATATTACTCTGTTGATGGAAAATATTCTTTACAAGAAATTTCGAATGATTTAGTCGATTTATCAGCCATGTGTGAAGCGATCCGCTCAAAAATAACTCAAGAAAAAGACAAATTGGCTGAAATTCAAAACAAAAGAGAACGTTTAAATGAAGTACGTCGTAGATTAAACCATATTTCTTATCACCTTCCAGAACCTAGTTCACCACCTCCAGTCAGGCAGAATGTTCCATTGGTAAAAGAAACAGCCAAATTACTCAATGTGGTTAACAAAAAAGTAGAGTGCAAAGATAATGCTCATCCGGAGAAACAAACAAAGGGGGTAAAAATAATCAGGCTTTTACAAGAAAGTGATTTCAGCAGAATTCCTAAGCATGTCAAAAGTCATCTTTCAATGGAACAAATTAATGTTGGAATAGCAGAGGTCAACCACGTTCTGGAGAAAAAATATGAGTTTTTGAAAAAACCCCGTAAAACACTAAACCGCGCGGATGAGAAAAAAAGAAGTATTTATCTGGAAATGGGAAAAGATTTAAAAGGAACGATCTATGAGATCTTTTTCATGGATTCTGATATTCAGAGTTATGGGACTGTTATCAAAGCTCGTCCCAAGACCAGGGAAACTGTCTTTCTTGTGCTACGACATCTTGGTAAAATGAAGGAAGTGAGAAAAGGAAAACCACCTCGATATTGTATTGTTGGTGGATAATTATTGCTTAATGATGGATAATTTATAATATGTTATTTCATAGTTATTGCCATCATCTCGCTGAGGTAAGAATTATCAACAGGTATGACAAACTAGAGACGGCAGACTAAATCTGGCATGCAATGTCCTTCAATCTGGCCTGCCTGTTGTTGGTATACATTTGAACTAATATATATTTTGCCAACTATCTTATTCGACTGCTGCAGGTATCAAACCAGTTTCTACAATTGCCATAACCAAATTCAAATCAAATATTATTGCTTTGACAGAAGTTAATTAACGTTTCTTTTTTTCTTACTGTAAGTGCATTCTGCTGCAACCAGTTAAAAGTATTTTTAAATTATCTTATGCGAATTTTATACTCTTACCAATGGGTGCTCGATGCTTGGTGCCTAATAGTGTGCCATAGCTTGAAAACACACCTAAATTGGTGATGTGGATCTTTTAAGCGTACTTTTTTTTCAAATTTGAAACTGCTCTTTTTGAAGATACTGCCTCTGACACCCCACTTGTTTTTCTCTGCTTGCTAGCATTCGGACAAATTGCCCTCTTATTCAAAATGTATTGCCCACCCCTACATTTATTTTTATTATTATTCTGAAATTTTATTTTCATCGAGTGCTTCTGGTGCATTAAGTTGACTTTTTAGATTATGAATGTGTCAATGTTTCGGGTCATTCCTCACTTTTATAAAACCACCGTTATGCTGCCTTATACCTTTACCACTGCCATTTTTAACCAATTTGTATATCTGCCTTTGTTATTTTTTCTATTATTTTTGGTGTCGACTTCATTATTTCTGCAGTTCTGTCCAATAAGAAATTCTGATTTATCAAACATATACATCTTCGATGCATATAGCAGTCAGAAAAATTTCGTTCCAATGCATGAAAAAAAGAAACGCTTTGGTCAATTTGCCTTGTTAAATGTACAATCTTAGATCCAAGATAGAAAAGGCAGGCAGAGACGTTCAGTGGCTCATATGAGCCATTGAACGGCTTTGCCTGTCTTTTTTTTATCTCTGATCCAAGTTTGTCATATGTGTTCTGACTGTTTTTTAATTTTGCCCATGTTTTGCCACCAAAGCATACCTTGGCGTGATGCATCTGTGACTCACTGTTAGAACCCCACCGATATAGCTTTTTTGCAATCGATACCAATATTTTGACATTATTGACCACTGATAACCGATATTTTATCTTATGTTAAAGTGGTTGGAAAATCTCCCAAAGAAAGGCAATGAATCCAAAAACATAACGTTCATTGTATAAGGAAGGCAAATGAATAAGAAGGAAAGTTTTTTTTATGCGTTATTAGGCAATTTTTTGCAGAGGAACTGGAATTTTATTTCACGCCAATAACATCTGCTGGGGATATCACCAGATGAAGGCGAACAAAAAATTCATCATTTTAAAGAATTGCACATGTCCATAAGTGTATTTCGTTTGACCGATATTAGCGGCCACTTCTGTGATCGGTAAACAGCAAAATTAGGTCAAAATAGTGGTTACGGTTCACCGATACATCGTTAGGGCTCTGCACATTTATGGTTGATGAAAAAATCCTTGCATAACATGTCTTGATTAAATTTTTTTAATTTAAAATTGATATTCTGCTTTTCTCTAGACATATATTTCTAGGTATTTATAAATATTTAAAACAGCAGCATCAACTCATAAATCATGGCGGATTACGATGAACCAATTTCCGATGAAGAAAAGGTGAACGATATTATTATTTCAAGTTGTGTGTTGTGCAGATTAATGAAGTATTGAGACTGATAAATAAATTTTTTTAGTACCTAATACTTTTAAATATCAAATTCGGATAGTTTCTTGAATTTTGGTCTCAATAGTTTCATTCCCTTATTAATTTCTATAAAGAACTATGAAGCAACTTGGTAAGCTTGAGTTGAATGTTTTAAATGAGAAGGTGTTATGAAAAGGATAATATTGAACACATCACATCAGTGGAAAGGTTTTTTTCAAGATATCTTTAAAAAAATGTACTTTGCCAGTCTCTAGATTATCATTGCCCATCTTCAAGAGCAGAGCAGATAGCACTCACTACACTTTACTACTACTAAGTATAGAAGTTTGGTTCTCCACAGAATGTTTACTGCCCAGGGTGCAATTGTGGATTTAGCTTTTTTAGCTCTGCTATTTTAGTACCGGTAGTTCATAATTGCTCCCTGGAGTGAATTTCAAAAATAATAATTGGTCCATCTCGAGTCTATTCGAAATTTAAGTCTTTGCTCATGTTATCTTATTTCAGGTTAAAATTGCAATCAACTTCCTCACTCATGCACCACCTGGAGAATTCAGCGAGGTTTTTAATGGTAAGTCCATCAGATCTTTGGAAAATTTTTTTATCTGTATAGGCAGGCAGGTTATCAGCTGTGCAGTCACAAGAAAATGGCTCCAGTTAAAATAAAATCTAACAAAAGATGATATCTCTTGATCAATCACATGTTAAAAAATATATAGCTTTACTATGTATTTTGTTTGAATGACGTCTAACTCACCATCCCCTGATTGGCTGAATAGTAACCTTGACTAATCTTGAAATAATGAAATCGCACTCATCGCATTAGAGCTGGGCGGCATCAGGTATATTTTGTACCGGCATACTGCTGCCAAAATGCCGGGGAGCCATGTGATGTGCCACCTAGTAAAAAAACAAACAAGCCAAGTGAATAACTCTAAATGCGGGAGGTTGTAAGTGATCTAAAGACCCTATTTTGTCGTTACTTGAGGCGATAGTCAGGAAATGCAGGTATCACGGCAAACCGACATTGCGAAAATTGCAAAAACGCGATACGATATTTTAGAAAACTCAATACCAGTATTTATCGTCCTACCGATATGCCGCCCAGCTCTACATCGCATGTCATACATGTACTTTCTCTGAATAAATCGACCTGTTGATGAAGTGAATGGTAAGATAGGGTCAAGTATATTTGTTTTAATTTTAATTTGTTATTATGCTTGAGCGTGGTCGAACTATACTACAATTTTTTTACTTGGACTTTGTCAAATCTGATTATCTTTGTATTGAATTTCGCTTTATTTTTGTCTGGAACCTGTTTTCCTGGTGATCAAAACTGTCAATTTTTTTTTAGATGTGAGGATGTTACTCAACAATGATACGTTACTGAAGGAAAATGCAGCATCGTAAGTTTGATTATTATTTTTTCATTTGTGAAGATGACGGAAGTAACTGTATATTTATTGAATCTTCTGCAAGGCAAATCGGAGGCTTATATATATATAATCTACCGGTACTGGTGTTTCACATCTTGGAGGTGTGTTGTTGCCTATGTTTGACAAGCAAAGTTTACCCCCAGTTCATCATGATGTCAGCTCTGATAACATTGTGTTATTGCATAGAAGATAGCATATGGGTATCACAGATTGAAGATCTTATGATTGAGTCCTGATAGGCTTGTGAATCCATGCTCACCACCAGTCTTTGGTAGCGTTGGCTGCAGGGTGACAGAAAATTTTTTTTCTTCGGATTTATCATGTTCATGTCATTTTTTTCGGGTTAACAAGGAGGATTTAAAATCATCAAAACTACTATTTCATAGCTGTAATAATGATTTTGAACCTTTTTCTACAACTTACTACCAGACACTCTAAACTTTTAAATTTTCTAGCGCAGATATAATGAAATATTGCTCACTGAAGTTTTTCATCGGGTGTCTGAGTAACAGAACAGCTGCCATTCTGCCAGTCTGGTGGGCTGAATCGGAAAGAGAAAATATTCCCTACAACATTAAACATATTTGCTTATAAATAGACACTTGGTTCCCAATGCCTAACCAAACTCAAGTAAACTCAACTACAATTAATTTATACTTGCAGAGCGTTTAGTAAATACAACACTGATCAGTTTATACCAGCGGTTGTGGATGGAGTCAAAGATCATGTTCTTATTACTTCTCATGGTGAAGTTGATAATGGAAGATTCTTCGACCCTCGTTCCAAGAAATCTTTCAGGTATATATTTGGAATTTTTATGGTACTTACAGATGAGCAGAATAATTGTCTGTTAGAGCCCGAATAGATTTTTGATGCTATTCTGTATATCGACAACAGGGTGCCACAATCTTGGTTTTCTTGGGGTGCCTGAAATGTGAACGTCGTTTTCTTCAGATCGGTAAAAAAGCTTCAAAAGCATCAACACTGCTATTGCACAGCAGCATTAGTGATTTTCAATTTGTTTATACAGTTTTGCTACTACCAGACACTTTTTCTAGCCACAGATATATCATGGAATATTACTAATTTGCTAAATTTTCTTCTGATGGAACAAATTTTTTTGGGTGTGTGAGTAGCAGAGTAGCTGGCATTATATTATGCCAGCCTGATCGACAGCTCACAAAAAATGGCCGATAATTTTTGTCATTTTAAATTCCATGCACTAAATGCGATCAATACTTTTAATTTATTACTCTATTCTTTGACAAATATGTGAGGTTTTGGGTTGAGATTTGTTTGCTAATACGTTACTATCCTTTATAGGTTGTAAAAATACTGATATTGTCCATGAAAAAATTGGGTCTGGCTCTATCCTTTATAAACAATAATTGTTGTACTTAGTTTCGTCTATATTCTGAAATGTTGAAGCATTAGTTGCTCGTATTTTTTACGTTGTGTATCCCGAATACAGTTTCAACTAGAACTGTTCTGCAACAATTTTCGTTATAGAGAGGTTTAAAGTCTTGCTTCACACTTACATTCTTGCGTTACTTGCAAGTTTCCTTCTCATCAGATTTTTTTGAGTCCTGAGCAATTTTCTTTATTGTTTGATTCGGCGATGCTTTCGGTCTTAGAAAAGAGTTTCGGTAAAGAAAATATAATTGTTAGTCATTTTGAGGAAAGTTGTTGAAAAATTTGTTCATATTTTATGCTGATCCCCTCAAGTGTGATAGACAAAATGGTTTCTTCAAACTCTTCACTTACCAGGTATGATCATCTGCGAAACACAGTGTCAGATGTTGATGATAGTTCTGAACCGGAAGGTGAACAGTGGAGATCAGCAGTTGATGATTCATTCAGATCTTATGTTGAAGATCATTATCCACATGGGGCTTACTCTGTGAGATTACTTTTATACTTTGGTCAAACAGTTTTAATGAAAAAAAGTTTATGATTTTAATATTCTTTTGTTGAAATTTGCTCTTAGCTAGGATGGAGATAGCGCCTAAAGGAACCAACTTATGACACACTCAAGGAATGAGGAGCTAGAACAGATTGAAAGTGCCAGCAATGACACTCTTAAGATATAAACATTCTAGAGAGTACGTACCAGTTGTGCAGTGAGTGGTATCTGTCTTGGCAATGGTGAATCCATCTTCTACTTTCGTGTTCCTTCCTTTACAATGCATAAAACTTCTTGTTGCAAAACAACTCATAGTTGTAAATGATCTTGGTACAATTATATAATCCTGAATCTACAAAGCATAAAATTTCTTGTCATAAAACAACTCATAGTTGTAAGTTGTATTTTGACAAGTCTGAGTCACTGATGGATCACGCCGCCAAAGCACGAACTATCAGTGGCTCATGCTTGACAAAGTAAAATTTCTGGTTGTGAGTAGTTTAATACTTATTTATTTTATTCAGTCATTCTCACTCTACCTCTAGGTTTCTTTTATATCAGTCATTTGTGTTTTCATTATTCTTAATGGCCAGTTGTATGAACCATGAAATATGTTTTCATCTTTCAACTGTGACTCTAACAACACATTAAAGAAGAATGTAATATGCACTTACGGTTATTATTTTTAGTCTGAGGTTTATTTTTGCTCTCAAACAAGACTGAGAAAGTCTTATCGTTTTGAATTCTTTTTAAAAACAATCCCTGTGATTGTAATACCCTGAGAAAATTTTGCATTATATTACGTATTCCATATATTGTTTTACTAGCAATGGCAAGCTAGTTTTTCCTAGACTAGGTGAAGAAAATGAATTTACTACAGAACTAGGTTAATTATTACCAAACAACTTAGTTTCATTTACAAAACTAGGTAGTATCTTGATTAAAAGCCAGTTAAACTAGGTAATTATCGTTTTTTTCTGTATTTGAGACGTTTTTAAATATTGATATCACCAAAACTATGTATTCCTAAAGCTTGTTCTAAAATGAATATATATGTTTAAATTAGTGTTTCGTACCAGGCACCCTCTTTTTGAACTAAGTACGGTACCTAGTTAAAAATTATCTAAATTAACCTATTTACCTAGTGAATTAACCATATAAAACTTCAAACAGAAAACTCAAATTAGCCAACACTAGTTTGGACATAGCAGGATGGTGGGATCTTGCCTTTCTTCGGGTGTCCGAAATATCTGTTATTTCCTTTAGATGGTCAAAAAGCTTCAAATCTATAGCATAGCATTTCATAGCGGTATCAATGATTTTAAACCTTTTTTCTGTGGTTCGGTTACTACCAGAGACATTTAAATCTGTGGTTCTAACCACAGATCATGGAATATTGCCCATTTGCCAAATTTTCTTCCGATGGAATGCATTTTTTCTTGAGTGTCCGAGTATCAGAGTGGCTATCATGCTGCCAGTCTCGGAACAAAAGTTTATTCAACTTGAAAGTTCACATTGATTCCTAATAACGTAACGAAACAATGGTTTATATTAATATCAATATTTTCATAGGTCTATAGCAAGATAGATAATGGAGCGAATAGTTGTAACAGTTTGTATTGAAGATCATCGATACGAACCGAATAATTTCTGGAATGGACGTTGGAGGTCTGAGTGGTGTGCTACTATTGATGAGAACTCTGGAAATGCCCAGATTGTTGGGATTTTGAAAAATCAGGTAAGAAAGATAGCATTTTGTGCTAGTGGAGCATTAAGCTATTCAGAATTTTAATAATATTAATATTATAATAGCAGAGTTGATGGTTTTGAAATATCGATATCTCGTTTTATCCGGAATAAGATGATAGTAAGTGTATGTTGTGAAGCCCAAAATCATGACTTTGCTACAAAATTGGCCAAAATATCAGCGATTCTGTTCATCTGAGATGTTAAAACGTTTATAGCGAATTTTGAATATCGTTTGAACTTAATAAAAAATTAAAAAATTACCCAATAAATTCAGACACGTGAAAAGCATTATATTTTGAATTTTGGTTAATTTTTTAATGTAAGTTTGCTTTAAGCAAGCAATTGCTAAAAGCCGCTAACTAACAACCACTGAAATCTAAAAAGGCTAAAAGCTACTACTAGTACCAGCAACTACTCCCTATGCGTATGGAATCCCGTACAGAACTGAACCACCATGGTAAAGTGCACTGGGTTGTATCTACCCTAGGTGATGATGAAATCATTTTCCACCTCTTGCAACATTGCATCAACTCCCCACAACATGTTTGTCCGGTTTGATTGCATCTTTTGTTGACCATTCCAATGATCTTTTGTCTACAGGGAATATTGTTTATTGAATTATTAGTAAATGAATATTGCTGACACATTCAAAATTTATGAGGAAATTTTATGAATACCATTATCCAGTGCATTGTATTGTTTTTTCTAACATAACAAATGGATATTCTGCAATTGTCTATCATCTTGCTGGTAATGCTTGCCTCAGGCGTTTGTTTATAAGAAAAATATGATATGTGTTATATCCTGTGTTGTGTGAAAATTGTGGTTTTTAGACGCATTCTGTGGTCTACGGTGAAAATTGCTGAGCTATTTGTTCATTTTTATTTACTTGCAATTGAAATTTGAAACTGAAAAATTTTGACTTTATCAATCATGTGTATTAATTAGATGGCTCTTTGAATCAAAGAAAAAGTTGTTACTTTTTTTGATCACTCATTTGAATGGATTAGCATGTACAAAGCCCTCATATCTTAAAATGAATAGGGTTACTGCTATTTAAAACCTATGTCCATTCATGTTATGATACACATGAGTCACTGTTGGAGCACGGTGACAAGACGGGGTTCACCAGTGAGTTGTGCGGAACAAAATGAAGTCTCTGAGGGGGGTGGACATAGGCTTACACAAGTAAGACCACCTGACGAAAAGGCTTCAAAGGTTATGTTTTAATCATAATCATGTATTCTAATATCCAAACAATTCTTCGTAGATCGGATGCAAATTTTTATTAGAATAAGTTAATCGTGGAGTTTTTTAGGGTGCAGTGGATCAACCTTTTTCAAGGCCTATATACCGTTACTGTTGTTTGAAAGTGACAAGATTTCAAGTTTAGCTCAGTTTTAGTCAATTTACTGTTCATACTAACTAGACTATATGGACAACCTTGGTGTCATCTTTTCAATTCTTAAATGATTCTTTGTTAGGTTCATTATTATGAAGATGGGAATGTTCAACTTGTCAGCTCTAAAGAATGCAAAGACAGTATATCTGCATCTGTATGTATTTTTGACTCATGCCATTTTCTATTTTTAAATGAAATGAAAACTTTTATAATATAATCTTCTTGAATATGATCAGAAGCGTAACATTAGTTACAAATTCTAGAAAGTGGAAAGTTATTAAATGACTGAATTAGATATTCATTAGTTGATCATACCTAAAATTTTCTGATTTGCACCGGTAGGTAAAATTTAAGCTAAAATGTGAAAACTCCTACAAACGCGAATAAATGCTCCATGCCGTTGGGATTGAGTCGCAGAAATAAGCATTCAACCAAATATATTAAAAATTCCGAATCTAAAAGCGGTACCCTTATCTTGATTGAAAAATCTACCACTTTTCGGGTTTTGTTGTCTATTTTGTGTGGTGAAATCATGATGGTAATTCATTTAGTAGCAATGAGCTAAATTATGGTGTGGAGTTTCCTAAAGTATCATACCCGTGCTCATCATCATGCCAATGCGTTGTAATAGCAGGATTCCGTGACATGGTTTCAGTTCAATCACATCCAAGTCTCTTACCAAATTCTTGAACATTCAGATTAGCTGATCATTGTGTATCATCATTTAATGATAATGCAAGTAGAGGAAATGTATTGTGATGGTGGTGTTTCAAAAGTAACCAATGTCGCTATCTCTTACTTCGAGCAACTTTGTGTCTCAATATTTCAAATTCTTACTAAATTTCCAAACTGCATTTCTTATCATAGAATGAACGACAACTGGCCAAGGATTTTCTCAAAGTTGTATCGAAGGCTGAGAGTGACTATCAGGTTCGTAAATAAATATATCCGGTCATACCATCATTTTTTTAATTTTTTGACTGAATATCCCCAAGACTAATATCTTTTTATCGAAATTCACAGCTGCGCCTAAAAAGAACCAACTGGAGCCGCTTATAGCAAAGAACTACTACAATATGTGGTACCAGCAACTGCACCTCTTAAGCGAAAAACATTCAATATAGAACTGAACTGCTATGGTAAAGTGCACTGAGTGGTGTGAAGCCATCTATCACTTCTTATCCTGTAGGTGCGAAAATTGGAACTGTTTAAATTTGTTTACTACATGTATTAAATAGTAACTAAACAAAACAAAGACATGGTTTATTGGATGTGTTTTTTTTACTTCGAGTTGTCTGTACTAAATTTTGAAGTAGCCAAACTGGTGGCCGTTTTTTTTTTTTCAGGCGCATTTTCCGGCCTTGTATATATGGAGCAAATTTTGAAATAAAATAAAATTTCAATTTTTAGAAATCAGTACTTGGGAAAAATTACTCAAATATGTTAAGGTTTTGTAGCAAAATCTGTCTGTGTAGAATTATTCTCAAAACAGAATTAATAGGATACCTGGTTAGCTCAATCAGTAAATCGCTTTGAGCTTTGCATATCTGATATAGAATCCTACGAAGGATAATTATTATATACAAGAGGTCTGCTGGATGCATTGCCAGTGCGAAGCAGTTCACACTGCTGAAAAGTGAGAAACATGTTTAGCGAAAAACATTACCCGATTCGGATCTAGTGTTTGTGCGAGAGGTTGAGGTTCTTCATACGATTGTGCCGTGTTATCTGCTTCCTTCTCTCATGGGATAAAATTCTATCTTATCAGTCGGATTTCCAAAATAGCTATTTGAAAAAGGATATGCATAACTGATACTTTTTTCCTATTTTCCTCACAGCAAGCCATTTCCGAAAATTACCAAAACATGTCTGAGACTACGTTCAAGGCTCTTCGTCGACAGCTTCCGATTACCAGGTCCAAGGTTGATTGGAGCAAAATTCTCGGTTACAAGATCGGTAAAGAGTTGAAGTCTTGAGGAAGAAAATGAAAAAAAAATTTCACTGCTCTATATCTTATATCAAATTATGAACAAAATGAGAACAGCTCCCACTATCTTACTCAACATTAGGCCTGGAAAATGTACTCATGATATTAAGAGTAGGTTTTGGAAAATCCTTTGGAAAAATTCAGCAATCTTGACTTGGTTGTCTGTAAGACCCAATCAAAAATTATTTTTTTCTGTCAAGCATGAGCCACAAATGGATTGTGTGTGCCTAAGCAGCACAATCCATCAGTGACTCATACTTAACAAATAATGTTTGTTTTCAAATATTTCTGACTGGAGAATCATTGGAACTCTTATTGTGATAATGATTGCCGATCCTAATTTGTATGATTTTGATAAAAAAAAGTCAAACTAATGTGATGTCTAAAAGTTAGTTTACATTTAAAAAATATTTTGTTTTACATCTCATATTTATAAACAACGTAGGGTCCAAATTTTCCTGTGACAATCCACTGCATACTGGTAGTAGGTCTTGCCGCTTTTTTTTCAATTTTTATCATTTTAAATCAATTCATTCTGATTTTGATTCTGTTTCAGAAATTTATAAAAAAAGAAAATTCGTAAAACAGTTGAAATTATATAAAATTACAATGAATCTATTCATACCTAACGTGGCATTCCTACTTGTTCAGACGATAAAAGGAATTTGTTAAATGCTTTTTCGAGCATGCTCCATGTGGCTTTATCATATCATGATTCTTATATAATTGTTACTTATTATCTTTTCAAGAGAGTCGTCAAAATTTTCTTTTGTTGAATGCTGTAATCTGAAATCTTATCTTTTTTGTTTTGTCTTAAACTAGGAGTTCATTTTAAAATCATCCGAAGTTTGATTTTTTCGATTTTGAGTTGATTTCCTAACTCACATTTGGAATATTTCAAAAGGGGGAACCACCAAAACCACGCTATAAAATAGCAGTGCTGACTGTGTAGCGAGAGTAATAGTCGGTGTCTTGAGGAAATTGAGATATTTCGAGTAGCAAAAACAGAATGGAATGTGTTTTTGGTTGATTCTACTATTCAGTGGGGACTGCGCTGTATATAAAATGGAATGAATGAATTCCCAACGCCAGATAGTGCGAACGACTAACTTTAAAAGGTAGATGTATTTGTCTGTTATGCTCAACTGATCGAATGAAGATTGGTTTTGAATAATGTGTAAATACGGGTTAACACATTCTATGAATTTTTATTTGCGGTTATATCGGCTGAAACTTTATTTTGCCAAGTATGAGCCAACAAATGATATTCTATTCTGATTAAGGGAAAGTAAACCGGTTTAAATGCTTGTGTATTAACTTGTATATCAATATTTTATCCAGAATTATTCTTTTGATTTTTATGTGACTGGAGGTTCCAATCATAATCGTCATTAACTCCATTGGAGATAGTTAATTTGTAATTGATGATTATATGCTTTAATAATATTACCATATCACATTCAGTACTGTTTTCATTTGTATATTAAAAAAGGAGAGGTGACAGGGTTCTCTTAAAGTTTACGGCACTCTATCAATGATTAAGCGACAAGTTTACAAATCATTACTTTCTAAATTTGCCATGTTTGGAGTTAAAAGTTTTTAGGTAATTGTTAGAAAAAATGTTTCGTTAAAAGCTTTGTGCTGGTCAGAAACGCAACTTAAGGCATTGACAGCTTGCTTAATGGGTCTTCAGCGCATATATTAACTGGTTCTGAATTGATAAGCCCCGTTATATAGTGATATACCCTCTCTGAATAGACTGGTCACTTCCAACTGCCTGCCAGAAGCCCACCCGTTCTGGATTTGTCCACTGGAGGTTTTGTATTCGGGTTACGCTTCACGCCTCTACCAAACTTCATCACTCTACATAAGAAAGTGGAGAGTAACAGAACAGTCTCAGAAAACAGCGAATGATATCAGCTTAAATCACGGGACTAACTTAGCCGAGATTGGGGAACATAGAAATTGAAACTGAGATATATAAATATATATGGGGAAAATTATATTACCGATACTAAAAGGTATTTGGTGCTGCAGTGCTCACGTACTTGCGACACAATGCGCAGACTAACTAAAGGATAAACGAGAGACCGTGGGGTCAGCAGATATAACCTTGAGTCAGTAATACTCACATGCCGGTACTTGCGACACAATGCGCAAAGACTAACTAAAGGATAAACGAGAGTCAGTAGATATAAGCTTGAGTCGGTGATCGTCCTCACTGGGAGGGCGAGAGTGAATTCCAGGGCTTCAGTTGGTCAAGCGTGGTGTAGGGGTTCAGTGTGCCCGAGGGCAATATGGGGTATGATGCAATAGCATGATGACATATTCCTGATGGGCTTATAAACTAAAATTTGAATACCATTTTAGATATATGAGAATAATTGCTTTGTTTTAATGTCCCCACCATTCAAGACTATATTTACACATGAAAGTCCCCTGAAACCACTAGATGAGCAACAAATCTATTTGACAGAAGACTGTCTGATAATTTGATAGTGGTAACTGAATTGAAGACACAGGACTGAAATACCATGGCAGACTTTAATTAATATCAAAATTTGTTAATTTAATATGTCAAAAGTCACCATAAACTTCCATGACTTGCTCTCAAAAGTATATGTACAACCAATACTATTTTAGCTGGATAAAACCTCACTAATTATTATAAACAGTATAATTGGTGGGGGGGGGGCTGACTTCAAAGACTGTATTGTCGTATCGTCCTCCCCCAATCAATACCAAAAAAAATTCTGATTTAATTAATGTGTGGATTTGTTATGTATGCTCTCTGGTCGATGAAAAAATAGATCTCCCATGCCTGCTACTGACGGCCAACTCTTTCATAAAGTTTGGCTACAGAAGGTTGCCAATGCACCACTCAAATCCGATATATCTTTTAGAATAGCCAAACTATCAAACACGTTGGGTTAGTTCAATTGCCTAATGTAAAAGGGAGAACAATTTATGTTTAAACAGATCATTGTTTTGTTGCTGCATCGGTTTCTATAGGTGGTTGAAGATTTGATGTTGAGATCTTTGCGCAGCTTCACAAGGCACCTTTTATGTCTGCTGTTGTGCAATCGCATAAGAGTTGTAATCCATCAATTCATCTATCTTTTTCTGTATTCTGTCCATCATGTCAGCAGCAATAAACAGATGTGTCTCGTCCAAATCTTGGAGAATAAACTTCTTTCCGAGGGCATTCGTATCATCAAGATACAGAAGAAATTGCTTCATAGGTGGATCACATTCAACAAGTATCCCTTTTATTACATTAACCATTTTTAATTCAGGAAATATAAGCTTGAAAATGAATAAAAATAAGCATAAAAAATCAATTGTTATCTTGATTACAAAAGATAAAAACTTGGGGCATTTATATAACACATCCCGGGACATTATAAAATTAATATATTGGACATTGGCAACCATTTCAAGAGCAAGGATCAGTGGCAGGTTGGTCTAGGAATTACTGAATACCGGTGAACAAGGGACAGTCAATATGAACTTGATCTGCCAAGTAGGACTAAAAAGTGGGGATCTGGGACTCCGGGGTATTCAGTTTGGAGGGATAGATTTGAAATGGCTCCTCTGGCTTTGTCAAACATTCACCACCACACCAATTAGTGGCCCAGTGATTGACAAAAGTCGGCTATCAGTAAAAGGTTTAGGAGCCAATTAAAATACCCTATTTGATATAAAATATGGTACAAACAAACACTGGTACAAGAGCGGTTATAAGTCTAAGGGTTTATTGGTCAATATTACCGTCTTCAAATAAATTATATATATATATATATAAAATAAGGCAGATGAGAAATTCAAAATTGCGATGATAGCAGAGTAGATCTGATAGATGATGTTAAAGGTAAGCAATGTTGTAACATAAACCTTATAGAATAGTCACTTCACAAAGTCAGTGTTCTGGGGACACACTTCAACCCAATCAGAAAATTTGTAAGGTACCGAGATTATGTTATAAGCTTGTGTCACTTTGCGATTGAGACACTCCTTAAAACTAATTACAAACTTTTCTAATTTTGAATCACTGGTACTTAGATGCCCAAACTATATACAATAAAAATGCCATTGAATGTACATGGCAATGTCAATTTAAGCAAGTTTAGAATAGATGATCATTCTACAAGGTCAAAAGATCTTGGTCGTGCAATATATGTTTTCATGGTTACGTACGCTGACAAAGCTCTTTGTAGCTCAGTTTTCTGTGTAGTTGCAATAATTAACACACCAGAGTTTGAGACTAAAGGCCTAGATGAATACAGACCAGTAGCTTCGGACTACCGATGAAACTGTGTCTTACCGCGGAAGCTTCGGACCATCGTAGAAGAGGAATGATTACATCATTTCTGACAGAGGTAGCGTCAGAATATAAAGGAACCTGTATGGTTTTGTCATTTCAGTATATTCATTTTTATTCTGTCAAAAACATATTTGGGACATTTCAAAGCATGAATTATTATGTCAGGCCACTTATTAATTCAACATACGGCCTCTTGTGGCCGATTTTGCTCGATATCGGTTTAGACTTGAAATGCAAAACAGTATTTTCAATACCGCAATGTCTTTTACTGCATTAACATGGTCCAAAGTTACTGTGATTCGAATAGGGAATACGCTTTGAGCTACCCATCTCTGATCGTCAAGACGCGAGTTCGAACCATATGAGGAATCATGATTATGCCGGTGCACAGTGGTACACGCGCAAGCAATGCTTACGGCTTCCTCCACCAATAAAGTCCACACACAGGAAAAATGAGAAATATGTTAAGCCAAAATAATTCACCCTGATTCCAAACTGGTATCTGCATGAGAGGATGTCGTTCGTTGATTAAGCTGCATTCACGGCTTTCCTCTCCCATAGGATAAAAAATGAAAAAATATATCGAAAGAACCTAATGCAGAAACATGTAATGTACTAATGTCATTGTACACTGTACATTTGTCTATTCCAAACTTGGAAAGTACTGTGAATCATTTAGTCCAACTGACTTTGGGAATATCATAATGTTCAGATAAAGAATCAAGATGTCTATTGAATTCTTCAACTCTTTCTTTATGTCCCTTTGATGCTTTCTTTAAAATTCTGTCCATTTGTCTTTTTTCTTGAACTCTTTTAAACTTTTCCTCTGCCGGAGTCAAAGGTTTATACTTTGGAGCAGAAGGTCCGGACGATGGATCTTGCTCTTGAATAGAATGAAGATCAACTTTTTCCATTTTCTTCTTTTTGTCTTTTTTCTTCTTTTTCTTTTTGTGAACTTTTCCGGAGTCACTTTTGAGTTTTAAAGGCTTCTTTGAGATGGATTCAACATCGTAATCGCTGCTTTTACTAGACATGTTCTGTGATTCTGTCTTATGCTCCCCAAAACTAATGAAAACGCAATAAGCACATCAACGAAACTAGCAACAATGCTGAATGGGTGCGAAAAATCCAATTGTCTGCTATCTCAGATCTTCACGATGGTGTCAGAATAATAACAAAACAAAGTTTGTGAACGAGGCATGGCACTTGAAGTTTTGTGGCACAAACGCACGCCACGTTATAATGACTTATTTCGCCAAAACATATCATTCTCGGTCCACATATAATAGAAAAAATTATGAAATTCATTAAACTAGATCTAAAATGCTATAGCTAGGAAACGATTTCTTCGGATTTTCAAGTTCTTTCTATCCCTACACAAATGCACATTTAATTTTTTTGCGGGATCTTTAGAAACAACATCAAATATGGGCAAAAATATTACTACGAACACTACTTTACAGATATATCAGATCAAGCTCAAAACACGTATGAACTAAGTGTGACTAATTGACTAGTTCTTGATCACATAGTGAGAATGCCACGAATGGGGTTTACTTAATACGTTCCAACAGTCTCATTACTGGTCGAGGAGGGGGGTGTACCATTCACACATTGTTCAATGACCAGACTTAATTTAATCAATTACATTTTTACTTTAACGCATTTCACTACATATATTGCATGTAAATTTCATTTTGTGACATTTTTTTTAAATGCTTCTCTGAAGGAGCCAACTTTAGCCAGACGAAGCATTACAGAAATAGATTTTTGTGAGTGTGAAGCAAGATTTGAACCTCTCCAGTTAGTCATAGATGCTCTTGCTACTATATCCTTGCATTTACCACGTACGGACTTGCTAACACAAAGACATAGAAAAAGAATAACTCTAGAATGTAAATATGACTTTTAAATACTGTTGTCACAACGAGAAAGTCGAAATAAATCTATCTATCTCGCCCACATTTCTCATAACAATAACAGAAACAATGCTGCACATTTTTAGACGAAAAACTATACATATAATAGATTTCTAATTTCTATTGCGCAGAATTTAAAAAAAAATCATCTCCATCGCCATAATTCTTTAAGTTTTTATATTCACTTTTATGTTTACGCTAAATACTAATGGATAATAGTTTGGGTCGCTGAATAAAATAAAATTTCCTGATTGGCATAAAGCGTTTCCTCATCACAGAGAGAAGTGTCAGCGATATAGTGTATATGTATCTTTTAAATTCGAACTTCTCCGAATTTGATTTTTCTTTAGAAATGTACGCAAAAATTTCGATAAATAGCCAAACGTTTAATATGTTAGCGAGATTTCTAAATATATGTGAAATTCTTACAAATTTTATGGTGTGTTTTGCTGAAAATCATTTATCGAATCATGTCGAATACCATGAATGAGACTTCGGATTATTCATATCGGACATCTATCCAAAATAAATTGGAATCTTGAATCTAAAATATGCATCCCTAGACATAGCATATATGAGACTACTTTTCACCCTAAATGAATTATCAACTGTTGAAGTTCTGACAAAATTCTTGTGAACAGACGCGGTCACCAAATAATTCAAAATTTGTATTTTATTAGATAATCTACAAAAAATTGCAAAATGTACAAAAATATAATCAATTATGAAATTTCAACCATTGCACTGAATCGAGACTTTATTTCTATTAATCATATCGATTATAATTAAAAAATTGGACTAGTATTTGTTTTTTAAAAGTCACAACAAACGAATCTAGTAGGTGAAAATCAATGAATTAGGTACTGTTGCTGGGTTCCGTTTCAAGCCATAACGATAGGGACATAAACCAATAGCACATAATCATGAAAACATACATTCTGCAAGGATTCTACAATCAATTGTTAAAAATTCAATATGGGGGCGATTTGAACAGGTGGATGAAGTTTACTTTCCACTTTCCATAATTTTGTCAATTTGATTATGTTTAAATTTATTTCATTTTGCAGTGGAATAATGACATAGGCCGAATTTTGCTACATAAAAACTAAACTACTTTTCTGCAAAATGTACAAAATACGGTCAAATATCAATTATTTTCTTCTATCTGAAATGTTATTTATTTCATTGTTTTATTCATACATTTATTTTGAATAACGTTTCAACTATATTATACAGACCACGGTGGTAAAGAGTTTAATAATATCGCTACGATAAAACAAACAGAAATTTTAATGGAACCAGCACTTGATGTCGTTGCTATTTTTTCTGAAGTAGTTGTTACTACCGCTGTTGTAGGAGCCATGGTGGAATCATAACAATATTGGGGTGGTTCTGATTCAGATTCACTTTCGCAATAATTTTCAAGATCTTCAAGGGTGATTTCTGAAAGGGTTTTTCCTGAAAATACTTGTGGAGTTGCACAAACTGGTTCTTCAACATTTGGAATTATTTCGTATTCTGGAGTTGTCATATACGCACGATATCCAACCATCCCACAGCTGCAATCGTATCTGTTAGAAAATATGGAACATGATATTTAATAAAAAAAGTTTAATATTTGGATGTTTCGACTCTGGGGATAAAAAATAAACTTATTCTGAACAAGCATCTTTATTTACAATAATCAGTTATGAATTTTGACCCGCATTTGGAGGTATCACAGTGTGTGTATGTTTGTATCAAAATCAGTTGATTTTTTATAGCCACTCCTTGGAGCGGATCTCCCTGGCCATGCCACTGAATCAGAGGCGATGTACTGACGGACAGGGTTATTGGAAAGATTTGACCTTTCCGGTTCGGCTTAGCCTACTCAAATTATTAAGTCTTGGGTTGGGTGATGGGCATGGGTTAAAAAGCCGGATTTGAACTCAAAATCTTCAACCTGTATTGCCGACATGATAACCACTAGGACACCACGCCTATATTGGTCCATGGTGTTCTGAGAAAAACATTTAAGTTACTTATGAAGTAAAGTAATTTTGTAGAATTTTCTAAGAAAAATTTGGGCGGAGAATAAATCCACGATTTCATGACATTTCACTACATGAAAAAATGGCTTAAAACAAAATATAATATAAACGGCAACACATAAATGTGCACTTTCGCTTGAACACAAAGACATAAACACAGAAAAATTCTCGTGTGCAAACTTGCTTTGATCGAAATTATATATATAGAAAAATAAAAACAAAAAGCAAGCAGATCAACTCACGGATTGCCTCCAAGTTTTATTGTCTTTAATTGTCCAGACTCAGTAGGAAAAAACCAAGAACATGAAGCAGATGTCAGATTATTGTTGCTGAGATCAAGGTATTGCAGATTCGTGTCAGTAAAAGCTGTATCAGCTATCTGTTCTATATCATTATCACTTAAATCCAGCCAGGAAAGATTCGGTAATTGAGTGAATGAGGCGTCACCAATTTTCACAATTTTAGACCCGGTGAAATCAACAACCGTGATGTTGTTAACAGATAAAATATTGAGATCAGTTTGAGTAATTTCTGAAATTAATGAATGGTCAAGTCGTAAAGTAGTTAGCGAAGGTTTGTTTTTCAGCGAGTTAGTAGGAACGTATGACAGAAATGAATGGCCGATGTCTAGTTCCTCCAAGTTTGATAAATCACTTAGAAACGAATTATCTTCAATGGTAGATAGTAGGGAATTTCTCATGCAGAAGTATTCCAGTTTTGCCAAAAGAGGAGTAACTGGTTCTGACAACGATTGAATAGAGTTATTGTTTATTATCAAGGTATTCAGGTTTGGTAGTCTTCTCAAGGCTTCTTCGGGAAAATCTTGCAACCTCGATTCTGAAATGTCGAGCGACTGAAGATTTTCCAAACCGGTAAAAGCATTTCTGGACAATGTCAGAATCTGCAACCAATATAAAATACTATTTAGTTTATTTCGTGTGTCACAAGATAAGAGGCAACTGAACAGAGGCAAAGACTTTGCAAGTGCCAGATTCTTCTGATTGTACTTTACTATCGCGCTTCAGTTCTAAATGCGATATCTTCTGCTTATGTTTTGCATTTTGTGCCATATAAGAAATCGTTTGGTTCGAGCTTTATACTTGACAGACTGAAGGGCTGGACTAAATCCGTATAAATACCAATAAGCCCGTTTTTACCTTTAATACTTTCTCAACTATCAAAATATTTTAAATCTATAGTATGTGTTATTTCCCCATAAAATTCAAAAGTTTGACTTTATTGAAAAAATCATTCGTTAATGAGTATTGGATACTGATGAATCGCTCAGCCAAGGCGCGGACGATTTGTGGCTTATGTTTAGGAAAATAAAATTTTTGATTGGTATGGCAGAACTTTGACTGATTCGAATCGCCGTTTTGAATCGCCCCAGCCCTATACAATATTTATTTTGTGTTTAGCAATAAAAGGTAAAAAAGCAATAATACCAAATAAATAATATAACACAGGCTAGGTCATTGGGGTACAGACCCGTTGCGACTGCTGTTAGTGAAATTAAATGAATATAGCTTTCTTCTTAAATAAAGCGGAATGAATGAGCATAAAAGACTCACATTATTACTAGAAAGGTCCAACGACATCAAACTTGAAGTTAGCGCGAACGAAAAATCTCCTATTGTTAATGGAGTAACATTCGGAATATTTCGCATCGATAGGTGCTTTAAATTTGCCAATGGGAAAGCGTTTTCGTTAATTTGACTGATTCGTTGATCGTCCATGGATAAAGCTTGTAAGTTTTCGCTCATTGGAGCTAAGGCTTTTGTTGGAACCTAAAACAATAAAAAGTTAGTTGAGTGTCATTACAAGAATGAAATCCTGCTGCACAAAACTTTACGTAGATTCCGGGCGAAGGCTTTAAGGTTTCTTTCAAATTTTAACTTCCATTTTAAGATACTCATTTGAGTAAGAAAAGTTCCTGTTTATTGAGCATGAGAGAAAATGACCGCGCAAATTATATGTGCTAACGCCCTTCGTGTTAAAATCGATGATGGCGCTTGCCATTGACATAATGTTTGTTTCTCTGAGAATATAACACGACCTTCTTAATATAAAAGTTACGTCTGCTGGGCTGTGGTTACAGATATTTTTTTTTGTTAAAATTCGCTCGGAGCAAGGCCACAGGAGACAAATCATACTTGAAAATATACAACGACGTGTTGGTGTTGCTCATCATAGCCGTTTACGATACTTTGTAGATGGCAAGATTTATAATATCCTTTTGCATTTCAATCAAAATAGAATCCCCAAAAAAGTGCGGATATAGTGTTGAGTTTTTTGTACTCACTTTCTTATTTCCCCAGTATTGCGATTAAATGAAAAAAGAAAATCTATCGAATCTATTACCTGTGTGAATAGATTAGAGCTAATGTCGAGATATGTTACGCGTAGCAAACCAACGAACGCCTCATCCTCTATATCCGATATTGAGTTGTGGTCCAAGTATATTTCTTCCAAATTCGACAAACCAGCAAAATCAACATGAGAAATGACGTTGAGTAGGTTGTTGGAGAGTATTAATATTTTGGAGGACGTTGGAATACACGATCTGTATCCGACAGAGAGAAAAATTGAGACAGATCATTAAAAGTAAATTCCTGTCTGATTTCTTTTTTTGATTTGAAGGATATGCAATTAAAATATCATGCCAATAGGTGGTTGAATTTTTAATCGAAGGTCGAGCGTTTATCCATCGCAAGCAGTATATCAAGCATATTGCGTAAATCATGTGCTAATGAAGTGCGCTTGTCAGAGAAATGTTTCTAATCTGAGAGAGGAAACAGTGATTGAAATTTATACAGCGTGAGCCACAGATAAAAAGGTTATCGGTGGGGAGGTCCATCCATAATTCATGCTTGACAAACCATGAACCATTTGGGGTTAATTTACATTAGATGGTAGGCAACAAACTGAATGTCATATTCATACCTTGGAATAGATCTCAGTCGGTTATTAGAACAATCAGTTACATGAGAAGATTGATTGAATGTACATTTTCCTTCACAGTCAGGCGGCTCAACCGCAGTTGAAGTGTCAACAATTTCTGTTGTTGTTTCTGTTATCAAAGTTGTAACGGCCGCAGTTGTTTCTGAAGAATCACAAGTAAGGTCGGTTGTGTTGATTTCCAATATTTTCCAGCTTTTAAACTTTTGAGGCTCAGTACAAGTGATCGATGTGAAATAATCATCCAAACTATGCGAACTGCTTTCCATCCATTCCTTATACCCGACTATCCCGCAGTCGCACACCCATGGATTATCTTGTAAGTTTATGGACTTGATTTTATTGGAATTGATTGATGAGAACCACTGTGATTCCGGGTACGACATTTGATTGTGAGACAGATCCAATACTTCAAGATTCACCAAACCTACAAAAGTTTCGGAAGGGATGTATTGTATTTTACCTCCTGATAATTTCAGGCTTTCAAGCTTTGCCATTCCTCGGAAAGCCTGAGCGGAAAGCGTCTCCAAATTACCAGTGTCAGTCAGTTGAAGTTGCACAAGATTGCTCAACTGCGAAAAGTTACTACTAATCTCTGTGATTGGGTTCCTATCCAAAACCAAATGCCCAAGTTTAGTGTTATCTTTGAGAGCTTGTAATGGTATTTCGGATAATTTGCAATCATTCATAATAAGACCCTGCAAATTAGTGAGTTGAGATATAAATGAGTTTTCAGGTATTTCCGATATGGATGTACCGGACAAATACAAAGTTTCACAACTTGGTAGAAGCATGTTGATTGATCCATCCCACGTGGGTATTTCAGAAAATGCATTATCGTTGAGACCTAGCGTCTGCAGATTATCCAAGTCGACAAAAGCTTCTACTGGTATAGTTTCAATATTGTTATCCGCAAGATCCAGAGTTAGCAGTTTACTTTCGTTATATTCATTAGTAAATAGACTGGAGTTCAATGAAAACGCTGATACGCCAATGTTAGCTATCCAGCTGTTCGACAGTCGGAGTACTTTCAAATTTGGCAGTGCGGCAAAGCTTTCGTTTTCCAAGTCGGTATTGTAGCCATTTTCGATTTTCAAAATCTCCAAACTTTCAGACAACAGAAATTGTGTGGAAATTACAGAGAAACTATTTCCCCCTATGTCCAAGTAAATCAGTTTAGTATTTTGCAACAGCAGACTTCTCGGAATAGTAGTGAGGGAATTATCATTTAGATATAAATATGCGAGATTTGTCAAATTCATAAAGGCATTTTCCTCTATAGTTCTGATTATGTTTCCTCCCAAGTTCAAGTAAACTAGTTCTGTGAGCTCGGAAAAAATGGTTGTCTGTAAGGCAGATATATAGTTTTCTGACATTTCTAATATTTGTAAAGATTTCAAGTCTCCGAGGGAACCAACAGATATGTCTGAAATGGCGTTATCATCAAGCCTCAGTTCGATAAGGTTTTTCAGATTTGAGAACCATTTCGGACCAATTGAACCACTAAGTTTATTTCGAGTAAGATATAGTTCTTCGAGCAGCTCAGCATTAGAAAATGTTTCATTCTCAATAGAAGAAATTGAGTTGTCACTTGCGATGAATGTTTTCAAATTGCGTAAATTCTCGAAGTTATCTTGAGAGAGACCGGATATTTCATTGTAAGCTAAGTTCAGATATTCTGTTGCGTTTGGAACGAACGGAAACGCCGTCATATCTGAATGCGTACAGTCTGTCGTTTCTGAAACAGCCCTCGACGATACTTGTAATGGTTCATCAGAATTTAAAATATTATCTACGCGATTTAGTGGAGCAGAAAATTCACTTCTCCTATTGTTTATCTTCAACGAGGAATATTCCTCCTGTACCATACTCTCCAAAATTTCTATTTTCGATCTTGAAGATGTCAAACGTCCAGCATTTGTGGTACTGCCTGTACAAACACAAGTCGAAGGGCAATCACCAAAGTCACAAGTAAGATCGCCAGGTTCAAGATTTTCGATGGCATCACCCCTGCATATACGTGGTTGATCACATTGTAAAGAATCAATTGATTCGATATTTTCATATTCTTGAGATGTTGTCCATGCTAAAAATTCATCGGATTTACAATCACAATTCCAGGGGTTGTCTTGAAGGAGAACTTCTTTGAGCGGTTTTCCTGTTGTTGAATGAAAAAAACGCACGTAAAATACATTTAATACCCTGTGTTGCATTTAAATAGTAAGATAGGTATAAGAAAGTATTTGTACTTCTTTACAATAGGCCATCAATACATGATTACTTTGACATTTTTAATTCACACCTAATTTTATACTTGACTACATCACTTTAAAGTACAACGTGTTTGCGGCCGAAGGTTCACAAAAGATGATGATTCAACTAGTTTAAATCCCGCGTAATCGTCGATCAAAGATACCCCGCCCAAAATGGTATGTGTGTTTAATGCTGAATTTGAATAGGTTTTATATTCTCAAGGCTTATTCGGTGGAAGCACATCTCCATACTTTCCTCTGTTCTGTCTGTGCCTAAACATGCATACCAAATAAAGAAATATATATTTATCGAGTTGTTATTTACCTTGAAACCATTTATAATTAGGACTTCTCAAAAGGTTGTTGGAGATATCCATTGTGATTAAATTTTTCTGCTTGTCGAATGCATCCGAGGTTATATTAAAGATCTTGTTATGGTTGAGTCGTAATATGTCCAGGTTCAGTTCATGGAAACTATTGGTATCAACAGTGTCTAATTCAGTATGTGAAAACTCAATTTCTCTCAGCATTGGTAAGTATGGAATTGAGCCTGCGTCGATGCTAAACAAAATTATATTCGAAAGTTAGTTTAAGGGGATATTTCACTAAAAAGCAAAGCACTATGCAGCGGGAGGAAATTTTTATTTGTAACAAATAAGCCAAAGATTATCAGTGACTCATACTTAATGAAAGATGTTCGAGACATATTTTCCTACGGGGCTTTACGCATGGATTGATAGGTTTCAGAATGCTGCTATGGCGATTTTTATTCTTATTGAATCGCTGAAAAGATTTAAATTTAGAGTGATGTTTCATGTATGTAAAGTTTTTTTCATATGTAAAGAATTGGCATATCACAATCGTGTTCACACCGTGGAATGAATAATTTAAAGTAAACGAATATGTACTTATTTTTCTCCATCATCTCATGTGTTCTTTCTTAAGTGGCTGCGACTCACTTCAAGTATTCCACTCGAAAGAAAAAAATGGATAAAAAATATGGCAATGTGACATACATACTGCTGTAATTGAAAAAGTGGACTATGCGTTTAATGTTGAGAAAAGCTTTAACGACATACCTTGATATTTTGTTGCTGACAAAATGCATCTTTTCGAGGTTGATTAGATGATTTAACGCAGTTGTGGGAAAATCAGCCATCTGGCAATACGATATTGTTAAGCTTTTGAGAAGTTTTAGATTCTTGAAGAACGATTCTCCACTTATTGTTGCAAGATTGCCGTTCAGAAATGTTAGACTTGTTAGGTTTGCCAAGTACGTTTCATCGTAATTTGACGGAAGATTGTTCAGCATTATGAATGAGAAGTAGCTCATCTCTAACTTTTTCAATGACTTACTTATTGGTTCAAATGCTGAGTATGGAAAATTCTGAATCGGGTTCTGTCCCAAATGCAAGTTTTGTAAACCGCTAATTCCAACGAAACTTCGAGGAAAGAAAATAAGAAGAGCATTCGACGTTAAATCTAATGTTTTTAAATTTGGTAGACCAAAAAGACTCCCGCCAACTATACTCTGTATACGGCATCGAGATAAATCCAAAATCTCGAGATTTGGGAGATCAATTTCTGGAGAATCTGAACCTCCAATTGTTGATATCCGACCATGATAACTCATGTTTAAACTCAATAATGTATCTTTCACGGGCTGCAATGCATCCATCGGTATTTGATAAAGAAAATTTCCTGCTAAATTTAAAGATTTGAGACTTTTCAACCCCACAAATGATTCATTTCCAATCGGAGAGAACATTGTGTTAAAATCCAACTTCAAACTTTCCAGTTTGGCTAGATTCGAAAATGCATTTGGTAATATCGTGTTTATACCGTTATACTGAAAATCAATGGTTATGAGATTTGATAACCCGGTGAACATTTCTTTTCTCATAACACGAAGTTGGTTGTAACCGAAATACAGCGTACTTAGTGACGTCATATCTAAAAATGATTGTGACTGAATACTTGTGAGAGGGTTGTGACTCATATCCAGAGTATCCATGTTTTCGAGTCCTTGAAAATCTCCAGAACTGACTGATGGAATTTTATTAGAGCTTAGATCCATTCGCCGCGTGTTAGCTGGAATACCATAAGGCACCACTTCATATTCTGTATCTTTGCAGTCTATGAAATACGCGTTTGTGTAGCAGGTGCAAGCGCCAAGGCACCGTTTTCCATCATCGTCAATGTAAGACGCCTCGTGCTTTTTCGAACGTTGACTTTCGATTACCTCCAGTGATTTGCACGAGTTCAGCTTTAAGATCAAATACAGTATTAAAGTTGTTAAGTAAGATAGCTTCATTGTCGCGCAAAATATTCTGTGATGACAACGAAATTGCTATAAAAAAACTTCACTTCATATTTTTAATACAGGAAAAGTTTTTTTTTTTTTTGTTATTTGCTTAAATAATTTCGGGAGTCTCGTTAAATGAAAGTAACTAACCTATGGTTACCCATATGGCAAAGGGCTACTACAAAATGCAAGAACAGTAACTGCACTCGAAGGAAATATGGGGTGTGGGCCCTGTATCCCCCCCTCGTCCACTAGCTTCCGAACACCAAGAACTGCATTGGTATTAAAGCAAGATGAATAAATGTTAAGCGTATTACAATTTAAAAGAAGTGGCTATAAAAAAAATTGACTATAGTCGACAGCTTTACTCATATAATATTGCTTATATCAAAATTGCGCTTTCGGTGCGATTTTCGTTCGTTTTTTATTTTTCAGTATTTTTTTTTCAAATTCATCCTCCCTCCTGTAGCACCCTTCATGCGCTAAAGAGAATCGGACTAGGATTGAAAAAATACTAGAATCGAGTCGATTACGATCGGCGATGCGTTTGTTTAATGTATAAAAACAAAGAATCAGGAGTACTCGACTGTCTTTATTCGCAATTTGATTTCGGAGCAGAGGAAACATTATTAAAAATTGTCGGTTTTTAACGTGGCTTAGGTTGTACTAACTAGCACATGTGGGCAGATTTTGAATGATTATGATTCTTCGAAACACTAACCCTATAGCTTATGGTGCTTCTTTGAGTACACCCTCGAAGGTCTACCTTTGAGTGTGTACTTAAAGAAGCACGTCGACACGTTGCATCAGCGCCCCTTTTCGCCAAAACATGCTATTCTGTTATCTAATCAAAAGAAGCGTTTTCAGGACCTGTCAGCTAACAATCACCGCTTCGCTGATTGTTCGGAAATACGTGCTGGACCAAACTCTTCTCCCACAAAGAAAATTACTCTTGTAAAACCCGAGCCACAGATGACGGTCGGTCTCATACATAACAAAACATGATTAGATTAAACTTTTATAACCTGGTTACCTCAGAACTGCGTGTAGCCTCTTCTACATATACTTGACGCCCAGCACGGTTGTACTCGTTACATTTATCAGATAATATCGATGAACAACTCTGAAGGAATGTGCATGTGTGTTTACTCATATAATCAAATGTTAAACAAAATCTTGACGTGGTTAGGGCAAATATTTACTATTGTTCGAACGGAAAAACTTATTAGCGGGAGACGACAAATCCTATTCAATATCCGAGGAAGAGTTGTCGGTTTTAAAAACAATGCAACTTTGAATCAACTTCTCGGACTATATCTTTGTGATTCTGACAAAATAAATACTTCAATCCATTTGTGTACAAAAATTGCATTTTGAATTCGTTTTCAATGTTTTGTCACTTTTAGTTTTTTTTTTAAATGTAAGAGTATGCGCCATATTTTTTGTCCTCAGAGCAGGAAGTAGAAACTATTTTGTTCAGACCTGCCCGTATCCGGTGCCAGTGATTAAACTTCCGCTATCTTTCAATTCACAAGCATGGCTAGAAAAAGTTTTTTAATATATACCAAAGATTTATAAAAGTAGCCTATAGCAGCTTCAACAATGAGCGCGGTACAAGGACCCAACATGATGGAATCAAGATGGCTTCGAAACGTAACAATGGCATATTTTTCATTTTTTCCTAGAGGTGTAGGGAGTAAACCTTGTCAATATTATTGTTATACTGCTAAGCTAATACACATAAGCTTGAGTGGTGAAGAATAAGCTTGCGTGTACGAATTAGCCGTTCCATGATCGTCCCTATCGCGATTATCTCTCGGGTCTTTATCACACCACCTTGTACCCAATTCGTCAACTCAATATGACGTATTTTCGTTGGTTGGCGTGCTGGATGGCATGGTTTACGTCATCGCTTGGCATTAGATTTTAGATTGTGACTTCTTGCCAACATTTGTTTTTTTTTCTCCCCGCAACGACCTGTCACCTGTCAAAAGTTCAGCCTGCTCAGTTGCGCAAGCTTAAGTTTGTTTTATATATTTGATCAAGCTATTGCGTTCATCTTTTATAATTCGTTTAACGACGCGATTGGGTTTTATGCAGAACAACATATTTTAGCTCAAAATTTGTGATATCTTTTAATAGAGCCGTTTATATATAAAGCCTTACAACAGTCGGCACGCACCGGAAAGAAGATCCCTTCGGCCATCCGCTACACACCTACAATGCCCAAAAACTACATAAATTTAGCATAAAACATGATAAGCAAGATCGTGTATATTTCATTCCACAGAGTATAGTGCGCAAGGTATAGCAATAAACCACACAAAATTAGTATACAACATGGTAGATGCTAATGAAAGATTTTCCGCGATCCATTTTGGAATAATGTACCAATGAATATGAAAATACCCAATAAAGACATCAAATAACTTAAATAGAATTAGCATATATTCAAAATAAATTAGAAAATTCAAAATCTGATCGTTCTTACATAATTCCATCGGAGATTCTGAAGTCAGATCGTGTTCATTGCATCCTACCGGGAGAGAGCGAGAAAGAGCAGATTGAAATATGAATTACCACTAACGACGAGAATGATTCAGACAAGCGCACTTAAAATTGTCAAAAAATACCCAATTTTCGTGCGCCTCCGTTTTTGTTCTTCGTTAGTATAAGACTGTAAACTTCACTTTCTCACCAGTGAACCGGAGCACACACTGTCTGTAGATCTTTTGTCGACCGTCGCCACTTCCGTACCAGCGGCGGCGGAAGATCTCCGACGAAAAAGTTAAATTGACAGTTTATACTAACGAAAATACACACAGAAAAAAATGCAATATGGCATGTTAAGTGCTTCAAAATGTGTAGAAAAGCGTAAAACTTTTTGTGCACTGCAATTCATACACTTATTTGATCAAATTTTGGTCCCGAAATCCCAATTTTCCAAAATATTTCGAGCCTCCAGCGAGATTTGCGATCTGTTTTATTGTGACATACAATTAATCGTTTCTTGGATAAAAAATTGTCCACTACTACATTATGACGTCATTATACGAGAATAAAAATTGAAAAATGTGCCCCAACTTTTCAAAGTTCTATACACGCAACTCCCGTTTTACATATAACCTTGGTATTTAAACGTTTTTGACGTATTGTATGTCCCCAATTGAAAAAAAAAAAAAAATGACAAAGCATCTTTTGTGAAGTTTGTGTCACTGATGGATCGCGTCGATGAGAAAAAAAAAAAGTGATTTCGGGAGCTAAATTAGATTAATTAAATATTATATCCTGCCCGCCCCTCCGGCGCGGTTTCCTTCCCTTTGTAGCTCTCAGAAGGTCATTTTGGGATTTTGTCATTCGGCGAGCCATGGCCATACTAAATACGCTAGTGCTTGTATGTGCATTACTTCAGTCTTAAGCACGTATATCTTCTATAAGGATCACATAAGGAAACGTTATCCAACATTTACGAATGATATTTCGCGTTCTATACACACTTTTTATCGTTGCTAGTTCGTATCGTCTGGCTCCGGCCTTACAAAATGAAGCAAGACCTAAATTGCTCTCTGTGTGGTCAGTTGATGGTAGCTAAAACGTGTATAGACAGAAAGTTTAAGGCCATGTAAATCTTTCAATTAGTATGTTTGTTTGACAAATTTCGGGTATTTTGAATACATTTGATCACGAGAATCAAAAACGATTGCGACATAAATCTAGAGATGCGTTTTTGAATTCAAATAATTGTGTAAGTGCAGGGAGAAGTGCCCAAAAGAAGCTAACTAATGTCAGCTTAAATGTCAGAGAGCTATTACAAGATAGAGTGCCAGCAACTGCACTTTAAGCAGAAAACATTCAATACACACATAAACCCCCATGGTGAAGTGCAGCAATGATATCTGCCCTAGGTGATGATAAATTCATCTATAACTTTTTTTATTTCAGTCTCGTTCTGCACGCAGGGAATACGTTAGGACTATTCTAAAGCCCATGCCTACAGAATTACAGATTAGCCTGATGTCAACAAGTTATCACTATCATCCGTCCTATGATATAAGAAGAGGAATCACGTAACAGCTCGCTGATGACAAAATAAGGAAAGTGAAATTTACTTCAAAATGAAGTTAAATTTTCATAATTTCACCGAAAATACTACTCATTCATTTCCATTTTGATCAAATTTATTTATATTGTGTGTTTTATTTGTATTTAATCATTTGGATTTAGCGATCCAATTCAAAAAATATCCTAATCGAATTCGATTTCTATTATTCGCTATAATTAATATATTTTGTGTAATAATATTATAAAATATAGGGTAATTACTGATATCTCAGAAATTCTATTTTGTCTAGCGTGAGCCCGTGATGGCAATCTATCATTGGCCTATGCCAGCCAAAACAATGATCGCCCAGTTTTTTGACTGGGATAGTGACGGATCCTCTGGCATTTCCTGGTAGGTGAACTTTTGCATACCTCTTTGACGTCAGTATTTGTCTGATAAAAATGTCGACCAGTTCTAACGAAAAAAGTCTGGCTGCGGATCCTGAAATAAATTAATTATTACGAAGCTCGACTATATCAAGGTGATTCGCGATGAGTTGTATTTTTCTGCACCCCTTCTTGGAGTGGATCACCCTGACCAAGGCGTTGTTCCAGCGGCCACTTATAGACGGACAGGCTTAGAGTTGTTGGAAAGATATGATATTTCCGGTTCGGCTTAGCTTACTCCAGGTATTACACCCTGGGTAGAGTGTTTAGCATGAATTAACAAGCGGACTCGCCGGGACTCGAGAAATTCAACTTGAGATGCCAGCATGTTAACAACTAGGTCATCGCACACAGTGTTTTTAGAATGACTCGTTTAAATGAACCACCACAGGCAAGACAGTCCGAACGGAATTTTATTACCCCTATTTTGCAAGTATGGTACGTGCCGCCAAGAACTAGTCTATCTGTGGCTCATGTTTGACAAAGTGAAAATTTCGGATTGGGGACATACCAGCGGGTCAGTTAATGGGGTGAGGGTTGTTGAAAAGACATACTCTTGACTGAAGAGCGGTTAGGGATGAACAAATAGGCGATGCGTATCAGCGCATGCGTTAAAATATGGCTAATATAGTTTCGCAGTTTGCAAATATGAAAATAAATCGTTACCTTTGACACCGAAATAAAATTGGAGAGGTAGCTACATTTCCGTAAAAATCTACGTGCTTTTGAAGCTGGTGTACAAAAACATGATTTTTGTTTTATGTAAGCTGTTCGCTTCCTATTAATGATCTGTTTTCGAGTAGCTTGTTCCAGAAACATTAATATCCTGATAAACGGATGTGTGTTTCTCGAGTACTGTTTATGTAAAAACGTTTCCAATTGGCTTCGCTATATCCGTATTCGGCGTTAATGTATTTATAACGGAAAACGGCGGTCGCTAAGTGGGGAAGTAGAAAATCTTTCCGACTATGTTCCAATGCCGTTGAATAATTTATTGAAATAGAAGCCTCCAAATGCACATTTCTTGAAGAATTTTGTCAAACACATATTTATCGTACATTCTTCATATGTGGTTCGCGTTTAAATAACATGATCTATACATGGCCAATGCCTAACCGCATACGATTCTACGTCTTCGCAATTGGGTAATCTGGCACAAGATTATCCTTCAAATGCGCATAACCACGAATGCGAAAATCCCGCAGGGAATATTGAAATGATGCATGATATCGATAAAGACCTTGGTAATTGCGCTGTCAAAATTGCGATAATAGCATTTTGTAGTCGGAACTAAATTTGTAAACGTTGGAACATGTTTTGTCAGGCATGAATCACTATTAGTGGCATTGCCTGACGAAAGAAAATGTCCCGTTGGATGTTATACACTCGATTATAACGTTACGCTAGAAAGATAGACCTTACGCTCGAAATTAGATCCTATGGAATACTATTGCACCTTACGTGAGGCAGATACCACTTGCCGATATCTACCATCGTGGTATAGTTCTACTTTTCGCCAGAGTGCGGTTACTGGCTTCCCGAGTTTTCGGTAGTTGGCACTTTCTGAACGCTATTTCCAACATTGTTCAGAGCGAATTTTCAAATAAAAACGCATATCGGATTTTACGGGACATTGGACGGCCTTTAGCACACACCTAGCATGTTCTGTGACTTTTCGTTTTGAAAAATAGTCATTTCTTTGGCGGAATTTTGTGTTTTTCCTCAATCTCATACCAAAAAAGTTAGCAATAACCTGATGATTGGGTCACGAATTTTGAAAGAAGACCTCCGTTACCGAGCCTCAGAGTGCTGTTTTAGTAGACCAAGCGCGAAATCGACAACAGAAAATTAAGGACAGCTCTTTAACCGAATGTTATCGAAGGTCATCTGTGATGTGTTGTAATATTCATGATTTAAAAGACAGCAGACGATACCAAAATCAGAGTTAGACTGAGGTAACCTAAACACAATCGCTCGAAGCTGATTGAATTGATTTTAGCATGGAAGCGGGATTCGTTCGATACTTGGGAATACCATTACTGATCTCAAAAGTAGCGACTTCAATGTTTCAGGCAAATAATCAGGCTTGTACATAATTATGGGCGAATTAAGGTATCTGAAATCTATTTTCAGTCAGTCACGCCTTCTGTTCTGATTTATGATCTAACTTTTAGATTCAAATATAAATGAATACGTTCATATATATGTCCGATTCGACTTGTTAATCCCGTAATTTCAGCAAGCGTTTCGAGTTTAGACCTGCGACTTCACTTATATTTGTTAGTTTCAAATTCGTAATGATTCGATACGATGTGATTTGATGATATTCAGTTGGGAAACGCACCTGAAAGCATCGTATGCGTCTTGTGATTTTAGGTATATACAAGAAAGGTTCATCTATCTGACGCCGCGATTCACTTCTTTTAAACATTATCAATCAGTAGAAACAGATCCTCAAAGACTCGAACTGAAATTATATGATTCGATATTCGGTTTGAAGATAAATGTACCTGGAATGTAAACCCTTTTTTCCCAATGATACAAACTGACAATGCAACTAACTAGGTTGTTCTGAAACATTTTTTATTCAGTTTCTCAATCTCCGTTCAATAAATTTGCACATTTGAAAACAAAAGAAAATCATAAATGAAAAAAAAAATATCTGAAGAATATATACAACATATTTTTTTGAAGATATATAGGGCAAGGAGGGCGATAAACGAGAGTAGTTCGGGCAGTAAAAATAAACACGCAAAGGGTTAACTCTTACTTAAAGAGGACCTGTGAAATATATTAGCGATTCTTGCATGATCTATCAGTACCCGATCAGAAATTATCCTCTGCCAAGTACGAGCAACAGATGGACCGTGTCGGAGCGGCAAGATCCATCAGTGGCCCATACTTGATCAAGCATGTGTGGTCAAAATATCTCAGATTGGGTATAGATATAAGCAGTAATAAGAAGCAGCGTGACAACAATAATAGAAATCCTTATTCAACTTCACTACAAAAAGAAGAAAAAAAAAACGCTCGACAATCGAAGGCCCTGTCAATTTTAAAATTAGGAATATCCTTATTAAATTATAAGTAAAAGTAACTATATTTTTTGATTTTTTCCAAGTCGATTGAATTTGCAGTGGAGTCATGACAACAAACACAAAGGCATAGAATATAGAAGACTAATCACGAAATCATGATATATGCCAGCTTTTACGTCGTGAAATTTGACATAAATCATGACATTGCTGTAAAACGGGTACACCATGGACAATATCAGCAATTTTGTGTATCTGGAATTTTAGAACATTCTATTTTATTTATATAGTGAATTTTTAATACCGTTTCGACGAACTGTACGAACAAACCTAGTTAAAACTATAAGAAATTAAAACAAATTGCACTGAAAACAAATAATACCGTTAATAAGTTCAACAACATTGCACGCTACTACTAAGTTTGGCAAGCCCGTAGAACGATCATGCCCACAACTCCAGCCAGGGCGTAATCCTGTGAGTAGAATTGGCCAAAAGTGGTAGCTACTCGAAGTGGTAGCAGAAGAAAATGGCTTTCATCAGAAGAAAGCGTATATATAAAAATAAAAATCATTGATACATCATATACAAAACTTCAAATATTGTGCTAATGAATGACATCAGTCACAAAGCCCAGTTAAGTATGAGCCACTGGTGGATAGCGTCGATGAGACGCGGTCCATCAGTGGCTCATGCTCGACATTATAATATTTCTGATTGGGTAACTCTGCGATAAAACAGTAGTATAAATGACATTGATGTCTTTTGAAACGCATGAAACAAGGACTTGCATGTATTAGACCTCGAGACACCCTAAGGAAAAAACGACTTCAGCAGCCCCGGCTTAGCCCAATCACAAAGACGACTTTTTCAAGTGTGTAGAATAAAAGACTTTCATCGATAGCCTAACCTACGCGAAGTATATGACCCTAGACAACCAAAGAAAAGCGAGATTTAGCAACTTAAGCTCAGAACAAACATAAAGAATATGTTTAGAATGCGTGGAATAACACACATATTTTGTAGCAAACCAATGTTCAAGAAATGACACAAATCTTACTGAAGCTGACGACATCAGCCAACCAAGGTCAGGACAAAGATGATTTCACTTTAAATATGCAAAATAAGATGCTTTACTTTACAAATTGTAGTTCAAAAAATGAAGCATCAATTCAGAACAAGTTTTTGAGCCAAAGCTGGCAATCATTGCAAGATAATATCGATAAAATGCAACACCGGAAATGCAAACACAAAGAAAGTCATGTAGAGACAAACAGTCAATAATGTGTCGTTTTGCCAAGAAATTATGCGTTCAAATCATTCGTTTTTTTTGTCAAATAATCAATATAGAGACAACAACGCCCTGAAAATAAAATTATTTTCGTACTCGTACTTTTATAAAATCAAGCTTCGGGTACATGTCCGATCCGAGCGATACGAATACGTACGAGTAGGGCTGGACAATTCGATTCGGTGATTCGAAGCACAGTTTATTCGAATCTATAGAGATTTCCCTCCGTACGAACAAAAACTTGTTGAATGAACTAGAATTTTCATTTTTAACGGGAAAATGCAATCGATTTTGGTCAAATTTCCCCAAATTCGATTATATTTTGACGCTAAAATATGAAGATTTTTGCTCTTAGACCTGAAGTGTGAATTGAAAATACACAATAAGCTATGAATTTCTTGATTTTCACAATGAAGATAATTTGCAATACTAAAAGTGATGCATTCGTTATTTACAAGGAATTAGTGATTCGAAAAAAATATCTGACTTAGATTGAATTTCCAAATGACTCGGCTTTGCCTAGTCCTCCTACCACATACGAGGCTAATTTCGAATATTCCATTATTTCGAAAATAACGTATCTCGTATTATCTAAAACATGTTTAGCAAAACATCAACATAAAATAAGGCTCTCTTCATTAAGACAGTAAGTTATTCTAACGTTCTGATCAAATATTTATTTCCAAAAGAACAAATTTACAGAAAAATCCCAAAACTATGCAAGTTCTACTCTGTGAAAGTGAAACATAACTACATCAATCAAAGGAAATTGAATTTCCTGAATTTTGTTGATCTCTTGAGCCAAATAACTTTAGTATTCGCTTTGATCGCAACATTAAATTTGAAATAAACTTTTTAATTTATTTCACCAGGATTTTTTTATTGTTTATTTTTTTTATTATTTATTTTATTTTGGATTGACATAACAAAGAGTCGTATTGCCTGGTCTCAATATTTTGGGCAGGTTTATGATCAAATATGTCTTTGGCCAAACATGAGCCACGGATGGACCAAAAAACGTTCTCTTTAAAGTCCTATCGATTAGAATGCATCAATATTTTACCTCGAAGAATAATAACCTTTCCAGTGGGCGCGAATCGATCAAAGCGAGTAGTCGGACGGGCGTATTAAACAATAACAAACAGCCATAATTAATAGACTGATGGATGAGAGCAAAATCCTTGCCTGGCTTTGCGGCCTATTCAATAAATCGATTCTTACCGATCCCGGTGTGTCGTTTTGTGCGAAGGGGCAATCAATTAGGGGCCACGGATGGACTGTTCCCTTTATGCGTCATTCATCGATCGCTTTCGATTAATTATTATTATTACAGCATGGTCAAGATAATATTTTTTGGTCAAAATCATGTTTTTAAGTATGAGCCACTGATGGATCGCGCCGACAAGGCGTGGTTCATCTGTGGTTCTTACTTAAAGAAAATTTAAATTCGAAGAAGACGCGGATGCCTTTTAAATGAGTTTTAATGAGCCTTATGATGAGCATTTCATAAAAACGGGCATTACTTGTACAACAAATCGATGGCTTTAGGGATGAGCGACAGGCAACACCTAATTTAGAATTCCATTATCGAAGCCATATAAAATTTGAACAACAATGACAAGGCATCAAAACAACAAAGGTTCTTTATGCTATATTTTGATACTAATCCAAAATAATTAAATTTTGATTTCAAAGCGGTCAACAAAGTCAAAATTCGCGAATCGAAATTGAAGCAAATTTCACATAGGGTTGAGATTTTGAAAATTTCAAAGTTTTTTTTTTTATCAAAGATAGCCTGCAACCTGGAATGTCGAAATATTCGATTCGTGATTCGCGAATCATAAATTATTCGATTCGATCGAGGATTCGAAATCAACATATTCAAAAAGTATTCATCTTCAGGAAATAGACATATATTTTGGCGTTTTATCAATTTCCTGGAAAAATCCTTTAGTTATTAAATATAATACTGCTGATTTGATTCGTAAAAATTATTCGATTGGACTCTGAATTCATCATATATTCGCTTTTGGCCAACTCCAGTTGAAAACCAGTACGAAATATTCGGCTTAAACATGTTATGTCAAGTATCCATCAGTCATTGAGCAGCGTGATCCATCTGTGGCTCATGCTTGACAAAATACACATCCTGAATATGGAAGAATCCAGTAGAAAAAATCAAAACGAAACACGAGTATTTTATTCATAAACGAAAATATTACCGGATAAAAATATTTTCTGCCTAAAATCTAACAAACGCATTAGAAAATTTCCACATGGACACCCCGGTTTTCAAATCTCCAAATCCAAGTTAACAGGGCCATCATGCTCATGAGATTATACAATTACTTAGGAAGGAAATAAATGCAGCTTTAAGTTTATCTGTAAATCATAGCAATAAACGGATATTACAAAATCCAAATTAATGTATTAGTATATCACTAGTGTATTTATTCCCTTGGTCGGATTTACGTGGGACTAACTGCTTATCCTTCATTTATGCCTTTGTGTAAGCGGATCAGTATACTATCAGCAATGATGGTTGAACAGATAGTTTATGTACATTAAACAAAGAGGTTTGGGAGTATTTTTACGCGCATGGCCTGAGCCTGCATTTTTAACTATTATCAAGTTCGTTCACTCAGAAATTTGATTTTTTCAAATATGCGCCTCTTGAGGTGCGGTCCATCGGTGACCCATACTTGAATTCGCGTAGACTGCAGAACGACTCCGGGACCTTTTGCGGATTGACATATTTGACATTTAGTAAGAAAACCATACAAGCCAATGGAACACCATAAAATAAAAAGTCACAAGATCACGTCGCAGTTGTAGTTGATTTTTAGGATTGAGCCAAGGAAGACATATGACTCAAAGCGTGCTCAATCAATGTCCCACACTTGTCCGTACATGTCTAGAAAATGATTTCAAAGGCGATATTCTCCGACAGGAAAACTCGTGGTTGGTAGTATGGGCTACCGATGGATCGCGCCACCGAAGCGCGGTCCGTCTGTGGCTCATGCTTGACAAAATAAAATTTCTTCTAAAATTGAGTTTAGTAGATATTTATTAACAATGAAGAAAATAAATTTGTATTGAAAGCTAGGACGTACTGAACAAACATGAATACGGGGAAATTGCGTGAAATTATGCACATATTATCTATGTACCACGCACGACCTTTAGTGTAAAACAAAACAATTGAAAAATTTGCGGTCTATGGTAGGCCTCTAGGCATACAGTAAACGATAAGAGGAAATGGTGTACCAAAGAAAAAGCCATTGCAGTACAGCAATGGCGTCCGCTTCAACATATGCTTGATTGTTCGTTAGTCGTTTTCATACATAGACACAATACTATGAAATGAATAGGTGGATTCATATACAATACACTTATATAATAGGAAACAGCAGTCAAATCAAATAAGCACCTATACATATATAAAATATATAATATATGTAATTGAATCATGGACTGTGTATTCGTACATGTCTGGTTTTCGTTTATTTCAAATATATTTGCTGGAAAACTATATGCCAAACTTTAGGTGGCCAAAGTTGACATAAAACAGCAAAATATGATCAAAAGGCATTGTTTCGATTATTTCAAATTCCTAACAGCATATCGGTAACTAAACTGACTTTTGAATATTTTGAATCACGATCTCTTGATTAATGAGTCATGGTTTAACATATTGTCAAATGGCTTCTTTATCACATGCCGGAAGAAAATTACTTTCATCCGAGGTAGAAAATTCATCAAACTTACAACACTGATTGAAATTGGTCGAAAATATTTTTCCTATCAAACAAGTATGAGTCAATGACGAACGCGTCGCCCAGCCTGTGAAACATGTTTTACAAAATAAAACGTCTGATCAAATAGGATAGGAATTCCGATTTATCCAGCGAGAGGAAAGTCTACAATACGACTTAACCATATGGAGAACCACGTCAACACGTTCAACACCGCAATTCGGCAAAAAAAAATTCCAAAACAGATTTTATTACGTGATTGCACAAGCACTAGAGCCCATTAGTTTTCAAAGAAATAAACCTTCTGACATGTGACACTGGCTTTCCAGACGATGCGCAATCAAAAATGAATTTAATTATTGATGACGGCCCATTTCGTCGCACAGAAATGAATATAACTTAAGCAGAATTTTTTTTTTAACTTCAAGAATTGAATATCGGCATATCAGTAACAAAATCTTTTTCCTATAATTTCTGGGAAATTTATTTATTATAAAACATGATAGTGTATTTTTTTAAATTTTTTCGGATGTCCAAAATATTCATATTTTTCTTTAGATAAACATAAAAGCTTCAAAATCATCAACACTGCTATTTCATAGCAGTATTGATGACTTTGAACCTTTTTTCTGCAAAACTCTAAAACAGATATTTTAATCTTGTATCAAAGAATACATCATGAAATGACACCTATTTACTAAATTACCTATTTTTTCTGGTCTCTGAGTAGGGGAAATCCAAGCAGTCTGTCATAAAATATGGTATATAGTACCTTTTTGACAAATATTTTTTAATATTTCAACATTTCATTCATATGCCTAGGCTGATGAAATTAACCCATACATACGTAACGAGTATAATTAAATGAGCTATGAGTGATTACCCTAACTTTAAAATCACAAAATAGTATAAAAATAATTGAAGATGAATTTCAGTATTGACAGGTCTCTTTATTTGCATAAGTTTATTGCCAAGCATTTGTACGAGATGGTGATTGAGCATTACACAACTCATTAGTTTGTACCTTATTAATCTATATTTTCTCCCTAGTTCTATTCTATAGAAATAATACCACAGTAGGCCAATCACATGACAGGAACAACAGAATGTTAGTCACGAGATTAAGTTCAAAACATTGCACATTTAAAAAAAACTAAAATTTAAATTTATGATTAATAATATTAATTAAAAATACGGTTGGTACTTTGTTAACCGCAGAGTGTGGTTGATTTGTTTATCATTGAAATATTGTATTTAGATCATAGTTGAAATACAATCACAAGGTCAATCACATCTGTGGGTCATACTTGATGCAATAAGACTACTTGTTTCAACATGCAGAGCTTTATAGTTTAGTTCAACGGTATTCGAAATCTACTATATAGAATAATGTTTAATATTTCAGATAAAGGAAATGGCTGATAGTTGATATTATATTGCCCATTTTGAAGATAAGTCATGATTTTAGGTTTCAACACTGCTTTTCCATAACAGCATCAGTGATATGTGGTGATGTTGCTTGTCCGAGCTAATTTTGTATATTGCTCAAACCATGTTGATGTTTTGAAATTTTGGCAATAAATAAATAGAGCTGTTCAAAATATTCGAATAACGTTTGAATTTGTGAATTCATAAATCGTTCGATTCCTCCAGAAACTGAGAATCAACAGGAGTAAAAAAGTATAAAATTGCACAAAATATATGTAAATTAATTTTATTTTACTGATTTTTGTTTTTAAATTTAAAAATACGATATTCGAGATTCCCCAACCCCACTTACGATCAACTATATCAACAAATAAAGCCCAAAAAGAATGGATAATTTTTGATGAAAATTAAGCAGTAAAGGAAGTGTGTAAATCATTAAAGTACAGTATTCACGATCTGTCGTTATATCAGTTGCAGGGAAACATTTGAATAATATATCAGTTCAATGATATGTCAGTCGGTCTCAAATGAATTATTCAAGTATTCACAACAGCTATTGCAAAACATGCAATAAAATAAAATATATATTCATGAAATACTTTCAAATGGATAAAATCAGATACAAAATGTCCTATTAGGGGTGCAGTTTGACGACTTAAGTGTCTTTCATTATATAAATATATATAGTTAAAAATATAGTCTTTTTTAACTCCTACTTATTGACAATATAATATATATTTAAGTATGTATATACTTCATACAGTGAAATAAAAAATTTTGATTATTTTACCGGAAAAATGAATTGATTTGCGAAAAAATAGAAAAACAAAATAATCCTTAATCGAAATTCTACTATACTACTTGATCTGGAGGAAGTCTACCTTATGATATCAGGGGTTGACAAAATCTTGGGTTTACTTCGGGTGTCTGAAATGTTCATGCCTTTTTCTTTGACGAAGAAGCTTCAACATTTTTTGAATCTTTTCAAACAGTTTGGTTGCAAACAGACACTGAAAAATGCCTTTCTAGCCATGGATCTAAATGAAATATTGCCCATTCGTTTTCTTTGGATGGCACCTAGGGTGTCTAAGTAGCAGGGAAGCTGGCATTATGTCAGTCTGCATGATATGTAGGAAAACCTCATCAAATAATGGCACTCCCTAAGACTATGAAAGATCATTTTCGCTAGGGCTGTACAAAATATTCGATTCGCAATATTCAAATCATAAATTATTCGAACCAATTTCTGCTGCAATTCGAAATCAACAAAAGGATAATTTTAAATTTTTTTCATAAAAAAATGTGAATTTTCAGGTAAATTAGAAGCTGATGAAAGAATTTCTTCGCTTGCTTAGTAAATGACTTAAATAGAAAATTATTCGATTCGATTCTGAAAGCAAAAGATATTGGTTTTTGGCCACCCCTGATTATCGTCCAATGTTTTGTTTTAAGTGGATAATGATTGACAGTAATGACAAGGAATTGTCATGGAACAACAATATTATAGGAAATAGGCTCGACATTATTGTCCACAGAACTTGCTTATACTTGGTGAATGAGTAAAGTATGACTAACTTCCTGTATAAGGAACCTGTCATTAACCATATGTTGCAACAGGTACTTCTGCAAAAACATTTTTGGTTACTCGGCAAATAATATTTTCCGCTGATTGATTACATGCAAATTGACACCAAAAAAAAATCTGAAGAATGGAAACTTTTTTCAAATAAAGGAAAAGACTCATATACCATACAAATGCCAGTTATATGTCTATCAGCATCTATCCCACTCATTTTTTTTCTTACAAAAATTTACCAAACTCAAAAAAGATTGTTTTGAATCCTTCGAGCACTTAAATTGCACCCTTAAAAGACATACATGCCAAAACATATGCCCTATTTCGGTTGTCCTAGATTGATTTACCAGTATTCAGAATTACTAGATTAATAAAATGTTTCAACATTTCATACAAAAGCGAAAGTACTGTGAACTATATTTGTTTATATGTAACCAAGATATATGTTTCACACCAAAATCATGATTTATGGTAAATTTTAAAATGGAAAATTTGGCATATATCATGATATCACTGCAAAATGAAAAGAATGATCGAAAACAAATTAGTTTTAATCAGAATTCTAAAATATCCGACAAATTCAGATAAGGACATTCCTAATTTCCTAACTCTAATACAAAAGAAAAAATTCCCGATAAAACCCCACGTCCACCTTGCAATTTAAATCCAAAAATTTACAACTAGAATAAAATATATTCTAATGGACAACAAATCACAATTTATGACAGCAAAGTACAATTCATTCTATCATGATGCACAGGAACCCCGGACTGCAACTAATTTAATTCAAGGTAGCAAGTGACTAAAAAAATTTGACTAGTTTGAAAGCTGAAAATCCAAGGGTTTAGTACCAAAAATAATCAATAGTTCTCTTAAGTGACGTCAAAGAGTCTCAAATCATGGGCATTAGAAATCGAGATGTCAATTTTCCTTTCCCCCTACCATCAAAAAATGTACGCTTCATACGCTTATGGTGGACATTGCCCCATATCCCCTTTCAAACCTGGGGGAGAATAGGGGGCATGTCCCCCTCTGATTCCAGAGCAAGCAATTCCCTTTAAAGTGTCTATGTTAAAACACATGATAGTTCATATATATTGCTCCACAACACATAAAGTTCAGTCGTTTTCTGCAACATAGTTTTGATTTTGGCAAATATACCGCTTTAGGTTTTTACAATATTGCACTACACAGCAAAAAAAAGATAACTATCTCGTAATAAAACAGTCGGTAACTTTTCAAAGCCAATCGGGGAGGGGGTAGGGAATTAAGAGTGTAAAGAAATGCAGTAAAACAAGGAAAAAACGCTATTTGTCAATGGTTATTTAGGTTGAATTACAAAAAAATAGCAACATTTTCGCCGCATACATGACTAAAATTTTGTAGGCAATACCGTGTCATTTAGTTTTTAATATCCCCTAAAGTGAAAGTTATTAAATCATTTTGATTAGCAGCGTAGCTGACATTTTACAAGTGTGTTTGCAGATCAAAAATTCCTTTATGATTCTTCAAAATAGACCCTATTGAAAAATTGACGTAAAAAACTCTACAAAAAGAAGTTTTAAGTATTTAAAATAATGATGATGCATGATTATATCAAGCATATATTATATACTATATCGAATTTTAAATACTGTTCAAACAATACATATATTAGAAAGATCTTTTTCTAATTATATACATATCAACAGGGTGATAGAATTTCGTTTTTTTTTTCTCGATTCCAAAGTGTTGTGTCATTTTCTTCGAGTGAGCAAAAAACCTCAACACCATCAACACTACAATCAAATATTATCCCTGCTATTGATGAAACTTTTTGTACAGCTTTGTTGCTACTAGACACTCAATAAAAGGCATTTTAATTTTAATCTTATCGCAAGAGTTATATCATGAAATATTTCGCATCTGTTAAATTTCCTTCTGATGGAACTGATATGAGTAGCAAAGTAGCTGATATTCCGTAAGTCTGCATATCAATGTCATAGTTTATTTGTCAGGAAGGATGTCATTTTCACAACTCTCAGTGTCATAAGATGTGTGATATTGATAAAGCTGTACAAAGTTGCCAACTTTTATTGACATAAACTTTAATGATAAAGAGGAAATGAGAAAGAGTAGGAGAAAAATTTCTTTGCAATGTGATCACTGTCAAAATATATTCCAGAGTTCAAATAATTTCATAAAAAATAAAAATAAAAAGCAAAAAAGAATCAACAGAGATAAATTTATGACAACTTTGTATATTGCGCTTACATTTATATTTCACCTATTCGAGGCTTTTTTTAACCTATAAATTACACACAATAAATGCACCTACCTTTCTGTAATAAAGTTTGCATGAAAACAATCATCTGGAACAGACTAAAACAAATAAATTGTGTAACAACTCACAATCCATAATTAAGAAATCTAATGGGTTAAAATAATTACTACGGACTTTTGAGCAAATGCTTTCGATCAGGTTACATGATTGAAAACTTTATTTTCTTGAGCTTGAGTCACAGATGTGTGCCTAATCGCCAGAATTTTTTTTTCTAATTTTCATGTCATTTTATTTAAATGAGGGTTCTGGACATCTAATTATGATGATAATTAATAATACCACTGTCTGAGTCCTTTTTCTTCTGATTGCAGACATTTTATCAGGTGTCTATGTTGCAAAGTAGCTGAAATTCTGTCGTTCTGCGTTCAACATCCGTTTAGTAGCAGTTGCATACCAGAACATATAATTCGAAATTAATTTTCTATGTAAGTTTATGTCTAACAACTTTTCAACTGTACAACAAAACATCAGAACACCTCAACAATTTTTTCTTAACAATATTTCAGCGGTTTCTGTACCTGAAGAGTCTGTGATCCTCAGGACCTAGTGATCTGTCAACAAAAAATAATCCCATTCATGATTCTGACGATTTCTTCTTTTTACTTTCCGCTTTATATTTCTCTTTCAATTTCATACTAAGAGTACTAAAATTGTCAGCACTATCAGCCATGGCTTGAGTAGCTTCCAATAGCTCTCCTACTTTTTCTCCTCGTTCATTTAGATCCATTTTTAGTTTCTCATTGGCAGTGAGTTGCTCTGTCGATGGTGTTGGATGTTCAGTGTCAGATGAACGTTCTTTGTCCTTACTTGGTTCTTTTGACATTATTAAAGAAGCACCATGTCTAATCGATTTTAAAGCTTTTGATAATGGCTTTTTGATTGGTGTTGTGTTTTCACCTGATTTGTCAGTTGGATGAGAATCATCTGAGCTAGCTCGATCTTGTTCACGTTTTACGTTTGTTTTTGGCTCAGAGTCTAAGCTACGAATTTTAGCTTGCCTTTGTATTTTAGGTATAGGTGGAACTGTGTCCTTATCAGTGCTTGGTTGGCTCTCATAGCTCGGAAATTTAGGAATTACTGGTGTAACTTCTGGAGGAGGTGACTTGATACTAAGCTGTGATTCAAGTACAGCCGGGTCATATAGTTCAAGCATGGTGTGGGTAACAGCATTATTAGTATCTAGATTGAGACTTTCAACATCGAGAGTGTATTCTCCCAATAGTTTATCCCGCTGGTGTTTCAGAACGAAATAAAGCCTAAAACGCAATTTACAGTGCAAAAATTCTTCCAAATCAACTGTGTGTATGGTTTCGTTTCTTAATTTTAAAGCCCCTGTTATTCCTCCCTCGATTTCATACTTTCTAGTGTGACCTCGAACTTCAGAATGAATTAATTTTGTTCGAACTTGAACCACTGTGTGAGGTTCCTGTTCGACAGAACTTGCCAATTCTGGCAACCCTTTCGCTTGTAAAGCTTCAGCAACTCCGTGGGCTTCGATAACAGAAACTTTGACCATTGAACTACGAGGCATTATTTTAATTCCAATTTTCAGACTTAATTTAGTTGGAGTCGATAATTGTCTTTGCAAATCTTTTGAGTTATATCGTGATGACATAACATTATATTTTTTGAGAACTCCGACAGCTTTTGAGAACTTTGCTCCTGATGGAGATCCATTTCCATCAAATGATTCTGATGTTGGATCGCCGCTCTCAGTTGAAAGTCCTCTCAGTGTTGATACACTGCTCACTCCAGATGCAGACCTATGAAGAATGATAGATTTAATAATGAGAGATTTTTAATCAAATTTTATGATTCAAATTTAGCACATAATAATATTCCTGGCAAATAAAAATTGATAAAACAAAAACATTTAAACAGAATTCAGAAATACCCAGATATTTGATATTTTCTTTATACTGATATGCAAGATGACAGAATTTTGTTTTACTGGAGTGTCTAAATGATAATCTCATTTACCTTCGAAAGGACAAAAAGCTTCAAAACCATCAAATTGCTATCTCGTAGCAGTCGTAATGATTTCGAATCTTTTTCTGCACTTTGGTTGGTACCAGGGAGAAAAGAGACATTTTAATCCTCTAGAAAAAGCTTTATCATAAAATATTGCATACAGATGGTATTTGCCTAATTTTCTTCTGATGGCAGCCATTTTCTCAGAGTGTCTCAGTGACAAAGTAGCTGTCATTCTGCCAGTCTGTGCACAACATTAGCTTTACGCAATGCTCCATAGTATGTTGTTAGGAATTTAGAAAAAAAATTGAATTGGATTTAAATTTTTTAGAATTCAGAATAGTAAATTATCCCTCGACAAGGGATTACTCTTTTAATAAGCCTGGAAGCAGACCCAAGAAGGAGCCGAATAACGGCTAACCACAGTGAACGTGGAAATGAAAAATATTCCACAAAGGACTTAACAGCTATGATAAAGTGCAATATGCATTGGGCAATAATAAGATCATCTATCACCTAATAATATTTGAAAAACCATGTACCTCGAGTAAGGTTGTCTATCATGTGGAGAGAGATGGTCCTCGTTTTCATCATCCCCTCGTAGTAATTGGCTCGTTTCTTCTTTATTACTCTCATTTTCTGAATCACCGATTATGCATGTGAAACAACAACATACGATTTTCATTTTGTCGTGTTAGCCCGCATGGCAAGAACGCGGCAGCAGTTTCACCGGTTTGTAACTTAGTAGTGAGCTAACATTATAGAATTAACATATCAGTGAAAATTGCTGTGAATAAAAAATATAAAATAAAAAAAAACGATAAAACAATGTACAAGGAAGAAAGCCGATCAATACAAAAATAGATAAGAAAGTTGATCTTGGTACAGCAGTACTTCGATGAATTTTAATTTTCTTCTGACGGCAACCATTTGCTTAAGGTGTCTGAGTAGCATAGTAGCTGTAATTCTGCCAGTCTGGATGGATGCTTCCATCACATAAGATGCTAGCCTAAGGTATCACAGTCTGGATCCTTTAATGAATCAACAAAGGGTTTAAAAAGAAGAGGTAACCTACTATGCAACATGATGTTCACATTTAGCTATCACAACCAACCTGCTTAACATAATTTATTAATAATTGGTATTCAAGGACTGACAGAAGGTCTGCTCTTTCAAACACCCGAAAAGTTATCAAACGTCATAATTTTACGAAATTTTGTGTACAAAGAGTATGAAATAAAATGTTTCTTTTTAATAATTGTTTAACGCTACCATAATAAGAGAGACTTTTAATTTATCAACATTTGTAAAGAACAAACACCTGATACCTCTGCGGCAAAGCAAGATGTCATCACCACAAGTAATAAATAATTCAATTTTATAACTCTTATTCACATAGTGCAGGTTGTGGAATTATTTGCCATATAACTGAAACATTTATATAAAACACTACAACTGAGAAAAGCTACTTACTTTTACCAATTACTCATTTAAAACAATTTCTCTTCATTAATCAAATTCTTACAACTGCACACTCAGGGTGCTTCGGGTGACCGAAATAAGTGTCATTTTCTTCGAATGGATAAAAAGCTTCCAAACCAACAATATTGCTATTTCACAGCAGTATTGATAATTTTGAACCTTTTTGTGCAGTTTTTAAAAATTACCAGACACTTATGAAGATAAATTTTATCCATCCAACAGAAGATAATGATAGGAAATATAGTCCATTCGCTAATTTTTGTTTTACTGATGTGACCCATTTTCTTCTGAGTGTCTTCGGTGTCTGAGTAGCACAGTAACTGTCATTCTGCCAATACACTTTATAAACAAAACTAAAACTAAGAAAAGCTAATTCAAATAAGTTTACATTAATTTAATACAATTTCATCTCAAGAATTGAATACTTGGAACAATGGTACAAGTGACCTCACAAGACTGCATATGTATGTATACATGCAATCCCTACCTAAAGCTGCTGTTTCAGAGCCCTGGTCAGGGGGATCCAAACAAACCTTGCCTGTGTAGTGACATCTGGGCCTCATCAAGGCTTAACAATAATTGATTGTAACAAAAAATCAATTTCCTGTTTCTGTAAATCCCACTGAAAAACATCATTATTGATAATTAACATACAACTAATAAAGAATGGTAACATAATCTTGTTATGCTGTAGGCGTCCAAAGATAAAATGATCAATACTGATTTGCAATTCAATAAAGTTTACTAAGAGACACCAGACTGGCAAAAGAATGTGAGCTGCTACTCAGACACAGAAATGGGTCCCAGCAGAAGAAAATTTAGCAAACGGACAATAATTTATGATATATGGGAATGAGAAGTGGTAGCTCATTTACCATCGCCCAGGGCAGATACCACTCACTGCACTTTACCACGACGGTTCAGTTCCGTTTGAAATCTTTTCAGTTTAGAGTGCAGTTGCTGGTATTACCTTTTTCAGTTGCTCATTGCTATTGAGTGGCTGTTGGTCATCTTCTTTCGTGAACTGGGTCTGGCCATGCTCAGAGTGAATTTCAATAAAATAAAAAAATCTCGTGCTAGAAGAATATTACATGTGTCTTTGACTGTTTGACAGCAACCAAACTGTAGGAAAAGGTTTTAATAAATCATCAAGTGTGTGATATCAAATGGCAGTGTTAATGGTTTAGTAGCATTTTTTTCCACGAGAAAAAAATGAAATGAACATTTCGGACATCAGGAGGAAAAGAAGATTCTGTCACCCTGGGGGACTTAAAACTGTGCTAATCTTGGGTCACAGGTCACATTTGGTATTTCAAAAAAAAATGTTTTGATAATTCACTTCTCATTGTTTTCCTGATAGCTCCATGTAGGTCTTCGCACACTAGTGGTTCCAGTAGACTTTTCACGGATGATATGTTAATTGCTGCCTTGCACTGAGCGAATTTTGAAAACAAAAACAAAAAGTTCGAACAGTATTCAAAATCAAATATGGTCTAATGATTGTCAAGTTGGCATCGCAGGTTGAAGATTTTGGGTCTGATTCCCAGAAGTCCGGGTTCATTAATCCCTGCCCACCACTCAACCGAGGGTGTGATAATTTGGGTTGGGTAAGCTGTAGAATTTTCAAAATAGATGATATTTGAGCATACCTACTTTGCATCAAGTCATGATTTAAGTCAAATTTTACAATGTCATTTTACATCTACAATGAAATCATAATTTCAGTTACAAAGCCCTTATTCCTATTATTCCTCCCTCGATTTCATATTTGCATAATTGTTGCAAAAAATACAGTCAAATATCAGCTATTTTGTTTATCGAAATGTTATTCTACTTATATAGTAAATTTCAAATACAGTTCAACCAAAGATAAGTCCAGGGTGGCGAAATCATAGTTTTATTCAGTTGTCTGAAATGTTCCTGTATTTGTTGAAACTGACAAAAAGCTTCAGAACCATCAACACCGCTGTTTCACAGCAGTATTGATGATTTTGAATCCTTTTTTGGTCTGGTTACTACCACACACTCAAAAAGAGACATTTAAAAATCCTGGCCTCAGATATATCCTGAAATATTGACCCTCTGTTAAATCATTTCGATGAAACCCATTTACTTCGGCGCAGGCATTCCGTGAGTCTGAAACAGCCAAAACTTCGCCTCATTGGAAACAATTTGCCAAGTTGTGAAAAGCAATCAACCATTTTAAAAGAAATAAGAATGTATTCATGAGGAAACAATTGAGCTTGTGTATTACAATATTGAAAAGATCAATAGCAAACATCACAATATTCTACCGTACTTGCAAAAAAATTTAAATATAAATTAAGTGATTATGCTCTAGCCCCTAAATATAACATAATCCTGCCAGAAAAAATGATATGAAAATTAGGTCTTCAATTTAAATAGAATGAAAAAATTTATTTAATAATAAACTTATTAGAAAATAGAAATAAAAAGAGCATGTGTGTAAATCTTTACTTTGACTCTCAAATCATCAACAGCAGTATAAAATGGCATTAGAGATGTTTTTGTTCGAGTAATCAGATAATTTAGGATTCTGATTGTTGAGAGTGGAATTGATTAAATTATAAATTCTTAATTTGACTTATTTTGCTTCTTACTGTGAAACGATTTTCCATCGTTATCTGTGGTTAAGACAGTCAAAGAATTTAGTTTTAATTTCATCATATCTATCAATTGTTTCTATTTTACTTCATTTACATTTGCTATGTTCGTCAATTCTGTTCAAAGCATATATATCAATTAAGCTTTGGCAGTATGCAGAAAACCCACCTCAGATTTTGGTATCGATCATCTGCACAAAAAAAGGTATCTTTGGAAAAACTCAAAAATCGGCTGAGCGTCATAAAGTGATAAGCAGCCCTACATGTAAATAAATGGATAACTAGGGTCTCATCCTACTTTTTGTTTTGTTAATATTTTTTTCCAATACATTCCACTTTTGTGTTGATATTGATCTGCCTTATTTCAAGACAACTTTTTAAGGCATTATTTCTATCACATTTCTAAAATAAAATCTCTCAAATCATAATGTATTTGAAAGCATGGATGATAATGGCACATCATTATATTTTGATAATGATAAGCCAAGTTAATGGGAAAACAATTTGAAAAAATACTATTGACCAGGTTTAAATTATTTAGTATTAAATTAAATCAATTTGCCAATCCAAATTAGATATATGTCCTGTCAAGCATGTGTCACCGATGGACTGCGTCTCATCGACGCGATCCATCAGTGACACATACTTAACAAATGTTTGACCAAAATTTTTCGAATAGGTTGGAAACACCAATAATGTCAAATTGTCTTGGGAAACGATACAAATCGTTGGGTTTTGTGGTTTTCTTGTTTCTGCCGTGTCTTTATTTTTATGTTTCACACAGCGTTTGTTTACATGTAACTTTTATTTTTGAAAAAAACAAAAAGCACCATATCTAGTCAATTTATTTTAACATTAAACGATTAACAAACAGTCAGCTGACCTGAAAATATTTGAAAAATAATACAACGGTAACAGGAAGTGCATTATATCATAAAATACCTGTCATGTGATAAATAGAGAGCAAATATCAATTTATAAAAATATCATGTGACAATATCATACTAGACTACTAGCAATGCATGCCTAAAGCAGATTTTTTTCAACATTGGGCAATCGAGAGATAAAAGCATTGAGCAATTCGAATCTCTAATGTTTGCTTCAGACTGACAGAATTTTAATAAATAATTTGCTACTCAGAAGCAAATCCCACACCCGATACAAATTTAGCGAAAGGGAATAAAGCTTTTGCTACAAGAATAAAATGCCTCTTTTTTGAGTGTCTGGTAGCCAGGTATGCCCAAAGCGAATCAAATATCCAAATACATTCGAAAATAACACATTAGATATTGTACAATATTTTATTTGAGATATATTTCACAATAATGATTTGTTATTGTTTTTGCATAAATTGGAGAAAATTTGATAAAAAACACAAAATATTCTTGCTTTTTTTGAAATTGTTTCATGAACCAATAAAAATTTGTCAACTCATGAATTTCTAGATTTGATAATTAATATTTTCACTAATGCATTTTTCATAAAAAAAAGGTCAATTTCGATATTTCAATTTCATTATCAGAAATGTCGAAACATAATTTATTTTAGTTCGCATGGTATTTAATAAAAATGACTATAGCTAAATCAAAATTGTCCAAACCCTGTCTTGAACTCATGCTGGCAAGAAATTATCTATATGTACTTTGAGTGACAGACCAGGTGGGACTTTGATGATGTGGGTGACTATGATAAAAAATATTAGTTCAAAATATTGCTTTTATTGCTTTGACTTTCATGTGTAAACACAGTGCAGTGGACAAATGAAAATATTTTGAATCAGCCCACCATGACTTATCATAATTTACATTTTATTATTTAATCCACCACATTTCACATGGATGCTCTTTTAAGTGGCAGCAGAACACATGAAATCCTGTAAGCGGCATAATACTCTACTTTGGCAGTTGGGGGCAAAAACTATAAGACTCTATATAATATGTGATTGCACGACAAAGCAAGCAAGCATTTGCATATACTACATTTTGGTGATGAAGTACAAAATCTTGCAGAGGCACTGTTTCCCCTAAAATCATGAGGAGATATGAGTCTTCTCTGCCCCCTAACAATGCTTTACATTTCTTTAAAATGATTTGCTTGTTTGCAAGATTCAATTGCATGTTTAAAAGAAGCTTAAAAATATGCAAGTACTTTAAATAACTTTAAATTCTTATCATGCAACGAATGCTATTAAGATTAGTGATAAAGTTTGAACTATTTTGTATCTAAGTTTGAAGTATTTTGTAGCCCGCCAGTTCAGCGAAGAAGTCACATTCTCTCATTTTGAAGGTAAAAACGCTCACAAACACCATTTTTTTTTTTTTACAACCAAGTGAGGGAAGTGATGATCAAACATATTTTGTTAAGTGTGGGTCACTGATGGAACAAGGGTTCGAGGCAGGTTCCATCTATGACTAATGCTTGACAAAATAAAATTTCCGATCGGGAAGCACAGGAGATACTGCGTACATTATTCAGTATTAGGCTAATGTTGAGCAAGAACTAAAAATTAACAACTATTTAGCGGAAACAGATTTTTTTGATGGTTGTAAGAGGAATTAACGTCAACGATGAATAAAGTCGACTGCTTTCTACGGTACTGAATACTGGTAGTCAGTATAAAGCAAAATATGCTTTCAGTTGTAATGCAAAGAGAGATGTGAATTAGCTGTGTAGCCTACGAAGAGAATTCCAAAGCACAAAATATAAAAGTCCAGATTGTGAAAATGGATAAAAACAAAATAGTCAACTGTTTAAGCTACAGTTTAGTTTGTTTTTAAATGGAATCTCCATTACTGATTATGCTTAAAAATGCAAAAAGATATTTTTGCAAAAGTTGGACTCAACAGTTTTTGAGCAGTTGACCAAACTGCCAAAGCCACAAAAGCAACACTTCAATTATTACAATAAAAATAAACTTACTAACAAACTCCCGGCTGAAGGTATTCAATTAAATCCAAGTTTGTTCAAATCCAGACCAGTAGACTAGCAAAACAAATCCATTCCCCAAAGTCGACGCCTGCTACACGTGCAAGTCCACACCAGCTGAATCGTTGACTGATTGCAATCTAAATGCAGCAAACACACTGCAAATGATAAATCACACATACATATATGTAATCATATCAGGGACACAGCGCGGAATAAGTCATAGCAAGCAAGACATATAAGTACATATATTACACATATCATAAATACCAATTAACCAATTATGCGTTACCAGATGTTATTTGACCAATTTTTATTTGAGTTCGATTTGTTGGTGATTTCATTAAAGTCCATTTCGATTCGTAAGGTTATGATTGTTTTGATTCACCATATATCCAGTGCATATAGTTTTGTAGCCATTTCACCACATTAATCATCATGCCAATACATGAATGTGGTTATGTTCAGTTATAATTTAAGTTTATATATAAATACCATATTTTATATTAAAGAAAAAAAAGAAAAAAGAAAAAAGGATTAGCACTAACCACACACATACTAGAAGACTGCTAATTGATCTGCCTTGTCTTAAAGCATTATGGATTTGTTGAGAATATTGTCCATGTGTTCATGCATGACCAAGTTCTCCCTTTTGTTTTCAGGCATGAGTTTGAGCACTCCTACCTGGATCGCTGACCGATTGCAATCTAAATGCAGCAAACACACTGCAAAGTAAACTTGCTCAGTAGGGACACCGCGCGGTTTCAGGCAAGAGTGTCTAGTTCTCCTTCTGCCAGAGTTGAGTTTATTTTGAAACCCTGTTACCGCGCTTCCTAAACCGACTCAGTGGCTATCTAAATATGAAGTATAAACATAGCGTTTGGCAGTTCGATTTAGTGATTCGAATCGATTTGAAGCACAAATTATTTGAATCAATCGTGGAAAAAAAAAAACGCATGAAAAAAGTGAAATTTTTCTATGAGCACAATAATTGTTTTTGCAAATTTATTTGCGTATTCGTAGATATAGATTTCTGCCGTTTTATAATCTGGATAAATTGTAATCATAAAAACGTGATAAAATTAGTCATTCGATCCTATTTGAAAAATTATGCGCATTATATTCGAATCTCAAGGATTCGGATTTGCCGAGCCCTAGTTCAAACTTATTGGTTTTGAGAAGAGTCTCAAACACCTTGTTCCAAATGCCACATTAAACCTTTTCTGATGTTATTATTAATTTTAATTTGTCTTCATATTGCTCAACTTACTTACTATTTTGCTACAAAATTACCAATGACAAAGATGTTTTGCAAGATTTAACAAAATTACCCATATCTCATTTCTGAATGTGCAATCCTGGTTTGTCCAGTGTTCATAAATGAATTTCTAATTTGATAGTAGAAAAGAAACTTTCACTGCACTCATAATAACGTTTTACATTGCAAATTTATAAGAGCCACAATACCAAGTACAACGCAAGCAAGTTGGGGCTGGGGGAAAGACTTGGCAAGCACATTGCTATTTAGTCGTAAAAAGCTGAGATTGGAAATGTTGTATTTCGGCATTTCAGATTGGCGCGTAAATATTAATAAAAGGGGCCGTCGCAACGTTTTCGAATGGCTGATTTGAACTCAAAATCCCTTTACTGGTTAATTCGGCCTAATTTTTTACTAGCTGTTTGTCACTTACGTCGTCGTTAGTTAGTTCCTATTTGAGCGCTACTTCCCGTCTTGCTTCGAGCGAATTTCAATAAAATAAAATAAGATTAACCCGTGATGTTTGCGTTGCGGAGGGTAGTGAAACAATGTTGGTAAAAAGTCAGAAGCTAAAATCTAAACATCACACAATGACGCAAGTCGCATCAACATATCAAATATGCCACTTTGAGACAGGAAGTTGGTAGCGCAACCGAGTGCGAAACCAAGAGTCGGAGAAATATTCGCTGTGAAGCCTCTCGGAGTTTTAAAGTATTTTTCTCGTATAGGCTCAGGCATCGCGATATCTGATGAACTTATTGTCTGACTGTTACTGTCTGTAGGCCTATATTTGTGCCATTTGATGATGTTTATGAGGGCCATCACCATCCTGCACAATAAGGAATTTAATAGGGAATCGCCCCTTGGCGAAGTAAGTTTGACTTAGTACATAGGTTTCATCGCAGGTTAAATATATACTGTCAGACAGTCACACTCGGCTATGGGTTCGGTCACTCTCCGACGCCACGATTTGCCATTCTTAGTCATTTCCGCTGCTGTCGATATTAACATCGTTTGTCATCTGACGGATCTATTATTAGAATTAGTCAATAATTACACCTCTTTTCAATTGATTAAGATTTGCAGGCAGGCATAATTCCTATACGATAGCTAGACTAGGAAGGAATTCGATCAGCGTGGTTTATTCCCATCCAAAAATACTGTGCTACATTATTTTAAGTGAGAGTTTTTGGGAAGCATAATAAAATGGCAGCGCATAAAATATAATAACGTCTGGATGTGTTTACAGATCCTCCAGAATAAGAACCGGCAAATAAGGCTGGGCAATTTAATTCGATTATTCGACTCGCTTCGGGGCACAAATTATTCGAATCAGGTATTTTCAATAAGAAATTTTGTTTCCTAAGCATAAGCCACAGATGGGTGCTTTTTGGATATGCGGCCCATCAGTGTCCCATGCTGTTTTGCCTGGCCCTATCATCAAAGGCTAAGTGCTTCTATAGTAGTGAGTGGTATCTTCTCCGGGCGACGGTCATGTCATGTACCACTTTTTAGTTTTTTTAGTCGCCATATACGACACGCAGGAAATACCTTGGGTCAATTTTAGAAGCCGAATCTACAGGGCGGTTTAGTTAGAAGTAGTCGAGGAAGATCTTCGACATTGGAGAGGTCTGACTCGCCGACGAAAAGATACGCTGTGAAGTCGCATAAGAAAATTTCTGAGAAATATCCCAAAAGACGGTGAATTTTAGCTTTTAAATTTATGCTAATTATATAATTTGGAGAAAAGCTTTGCTTAGAGCGAGTGAATTTCAATAACAAAATGAAAAATGGCGCCGAAAGCGCCCGAAAACTCATCGATTTTTTCACTTTTATCATAATTTTGATTGATTGAGGGGTCGTAACCCCCAATATTTGTACCCCGCTTACTTAACCAATTAATGTTAGTTAGTATATCTTACAATTAGAAGTTGGCAACGCCTAAATTTTTTTGATTTACGAACTCGAAATAGTTTATATAAAGTTAAGGCGGCAAGGTAAAGTAGTAATTAGGATTGAGTTCAAAATTTGACATTTTGCCAAATTGTTTTAGACATGCCACCTGGAATAATTATCGTAAAAATGTTAGGTTTATGATTGTTAAGGAAAATATATTTGCAATTTGTTCGATGATAATGACATATATACGTCATTTAAATTACCACTTTCTACGAAACCATAATTTAACACAATTTCGAAATTTCTTTTTTCGGGAAGATTAAATATTTTCTTTATAAAATTAATCCAAAAATCAAGCAAATGAATTTATATCAATTAATTCACAATTGGCTTGAAATCAACAATTTCACATTAAACAGACATATTATTTGAGGACATTTACAGATTTAATGAATCGTTTTCAGAATCCTGGTCATTAGCGAGATTTTTTTGAACAAATTGGAAGTGGCACCGAATAAAAACTGAGCGGAAAACATTCCATACTGAACCAAATCACTAAGGTAAAGTGTTGTGAGTTGCATTTGCCCTGGGCGATAGTAAAGCCAGCAATACTTCTTTGATGCTTTTTAGTCTCCACTTATGAAACGCTTGAAATGCATTAGAGATATTCGAAATTCCCGAATAGGGAAAGGCAATATGATCCGTTGACTGGGATCACTCCTAAGCACAAATATTTCGAATCAATCTTGAATCGTTCATAGTAACAAAAACTGGCCAAATAAAATGATTTTTTTTCAACAGCGAAATGGAATTAGTGATTCGATCTCATTGGAAAAAAGTACCCGAATCAGATCAAAAATATCTACGTACACCATATATACACAATATGTTCCACCAGAATAAATATCAATAGAAGTCAAAGTAAAACACTCAACATTAATTTTTTCTTTTCACATTTGAAGTGGACTTTAATATGTTTTTTCTTTTTCCATTCATAAACCAGATGATTTCGAAGATCTACTTTGTAGAAATTAATGCTCAGCATGTCTGGCATGACGAATCAAACGAAACTAAAACATTTTGTATTTTGCTAAAAAAAATAAATGAAAAGTTATGTTATGAAACTTTGGTTGGACAATGATTCATTACTGTGTCTCCAGTTATGAGGCCTCCACTTACAGTCACGCTAAATACATCTATGAACCTCAAAACATGTTCGAATGCTTCTAAACTTGCATTTATGATATGTCAATCGCATTGTTTGTTGTGTATAATATAGAATATATAGTTACAAAATTAGCATTTGTCCAGGTTTTCATAATAAACAATTTAACGATATGTACACAATTCACATAAATAAACATTATCTTTTTTAAATTCTGAAAATCATTGGCAAGAAAAGTTTGGCTTCGTACGCACAGTACGTATTAGCGCAGATAACAACAACGCTGTGATAAAGATACTGTAAATTTACAGATCATTTACAGTAATTGTATATTTTTCTACTTTGCAATCGCCGTTGATGAAATTTAAGCCCAATATGTGCTGTTGATGGATCGCGCCTTGACGGCGCTTACCATCAACAGCCCATAATTGGCTAGAATAGTTTTAGTTTTATTCATTATCACTTAGTAAATTTACTATCAAAAACGACGATTTTACGCTATTTTTATTTTAATAAACTCTGTCGTAGGAGTTTCAACACGCAATTTAAATTTATTTACATTTCCTGGCTTTCGTGAATCTAAGAATAGAAACGAAAACTTAATAACCACCTTGAATTCAATAGAAGAAAGACGTGGGTGTTTAAGTTTAAAATTTATGTTTAATTATAAATGTAAAATAATGTAGGATTATAACTCACAAAATTGTATCAGCGCGTAGTTAGTTTTATGTAAACACTGTACGACACGGATTTATATTTTTATCAGAAAGTTGGAACAATCGATATGAGGCTTGGAGGGAATAGCCTGTAGGTACGGGCTTTATAATAGTCCTAACGTATTACCTGCGTGTCGTAAAAGGCGACTAAAAGGAAACAAAGAAGTGGTACATAATGTTACAATCACTCAGCGCAGATACCACTCACTGCACTTTGTCGGCTCAATTCCGTTGAGAATGTTTTCCGCTTAGAGTGCAGTTGCTTGGCAGTTAGTTTTTGCGACTAAGTTTGTATCTTTTAGACATGGCCTCCGGCCTTGCTTATAGTGAATTTAAATTAAAAAATAAGAATAACTAGGACAGGAATGAAGCATTTTTACGAGTGGTTGGTAGAAAATGAAAGAGGGGAATTTATAATAAAAATGTTGTGTAAATGTTTAGACAGTATACAAATTCAGGTTTGATCAAAACATCTTATGAAAAATACCGAAACCGATGCCGAAAATAGTCGCAGAATTAAATTATTCGCATCTGAAAAAGGTTTTTATTTTGATATAAAATGAATTTGTATTAAGTATGTGTCTAGGAAACTAATAAAGATAAAAACTAGCAAAGTATAAATTGGTATATTTTTTATACCTGGCCATAAGTCTGTTACGGGAGGAAATGGCAATCTGTATTAGTGACGAAAAATAATTTTTTTATGTTTTTTTTTGTATTATTTTAAATATAACTATAGCGCCATATTTAACGTCACTTCTTTCAGACCTAATCAGAATTTTCATTTTTGTCAAGCATGAGCCACAGATGGGCCGCGTATCATCGACATCGTTTTTTACAACATTTTTCCAATTGGGGGAACCATGGAACCACAGAAATTCTTATTCCCCTACTTTCCCATTATATCAGCGATATATTCTGTGAGTATGTTAATGTCTTAATCACGCAGCTAAGTCATATAAACAATTATCAGCAACGGCTTAAACCAACAATGTAAGCTTCCTTAATGAATGCGATTAAATCTCTTTAATTTATTTCTTTTAACTTGTGAAGTATGTTATTACGATGCGGATTTAGAATAATCAGACTGATTGCTTTATCGAGCATGACCCATTGATGTACAGCGATTTTAATAGACTTTTATCTGTGGCACATGGTAAAGTAATGTTCTAAATAAAATTTTTTGAATGGGTTTGACGAACTATTTTATTTTGCGGTCGTATATAACCAGATTACCTTAAAGGGATTTCGTCAAAACACGTTTGCTGTCTTTCCAGTTATAGTTGTGTATGATAAATAGCTTAGTACGAAAAGTATTGACTATTGAAGTATAAAATGGAGGGAAACATCATATTGATATTTTCTATTATGTTTGGATATAACTTGGACTTCGCGAGGTCAGCATCTATTTCAAGTAAGTTCATATGTTTAAAATTATGTTATCAAATTTTATAAGTTACAGGGAACTGAGTAGAAGTAAATTAAAGTTTTCTCCTGACTTACTATACACTGTAACAAAAAATGAAAAAAATCACTGGTCTTTGACAGTAATTTCGCTTGGCGGTATTGAAAAAAAAATTTGGATTAACTTTTTTGGCCAAATATGGGGTGTTGATGGAATGGATGGAAGGTGCGGTCCAGCAACAGCCCATAATTGGCATAAATCTCATCAACATGGCGTTTCAACATGGCGTTTTCTAACTTTGGAAATATACAATTACTGCAAATGACCAGTGAATTTACTGTACTTTTGTTACAGTGCACACGCACTGGGCGGTACTAAAATTGTTTTCCCACAATCTGTAATGTGTAATGTAAAGTTAAGAAATAATCTGAATTAGAATTGTCTAGGGCACGTCACATAAATATGATCAAGATAGTAAGAAGCAATTGTATTAATTTCTGTTCGATTTATACTGTATCGATAACCTCTTCATTGACGAAAACTTCATGATTATTTTTCCAATAATTATATTATGACGGATTTTCGACAAGGTTTTCATTAAAAGCAATAGATGTTAGCGAACGCTACACGATTAATTCCTCTAAAAAATTCGTCTGTTTTCGCCATACCTCAAGAAGCTCTGAAAGTTTGAAGGGACTTTTTTCATGGAAGTTTACTCTAAGCAAAATCAGTACCCAATAGAAGCCAACTAATAGCCACTCAAATGAAAAAAGCTAACAGGAAATGTAGTGACAACTGCAGTCTAAGTGAAAAACACCCCACAGTATATTGAACCACTATGGTAAAGTACAGTGGTTGGTATCTGCCCTGGGCGATGAACAAGCATACAAGTTTTTGAAAAGATATTTTAAAAAAATTATGAGTATTTTTTATTAGAAGTGCATATTTCAAATCGTCCATTTTGAATGCTATTCTATAAATGCGTCTGATCTTTCAGAACCGTGTGAGCCACCGGTCATCGAGAACGGTATTGTTAAGACGTCAGCGCCGGAATCAGGGCTCTATAATGTTGGCAAAAGAATCAGAATCCGGTGCAACAGCGGATACGATATCCATGGTAATAATATACCTACATGCCTATCTGATGGAACGTGGACACCGCTACCAACATGTGTTAAACGTAAGTGGTATTAAAGTATTTATGCGGATAACAAACATTTTTGTGGCAACGTAATCGCAATCAGAAATTTTATTTTATCTCGGCAGAGCAATCCATCTGCGCCCCATACTTGACAACGAATATTTTGAGAATATTTGTGAATGAGATGTTCTGTAGTATTTCTTAATGAACTGAAATATTGTGTAGTCATAATTTGTTGAGTAAACATTATTTTTATTAGTTCACAAGATGGATAACTGCGGCGATTCCGCGAACGAATGGTGAAAAGCCGTGGAAGTATGTTGTAAATTCAATTAGGTATTGTAATAATATTTAAAAGAATCGTAATTGTACCGAGTGAACAACTTGCTCGATATTTACGTTTTTTTTTGATTAAGTTGATATTTTGTAACTTTTTTCTTCATTTTTTTGTGATATTTTAATTAATAAGATTTTTAAATTCTATTCAAGGAGGCTCAACTAAAGTGGTCGAACGAACAAATTCGAAAACTTGCCAAAATCCATTTGACGCGGAAAATGGGGCTACGCCCTCGCCCAAAAAAGATTACTACAATCCTGGTGACGTCATTTCTCTAACTTGTGACGCGGGATACGTGCCATCAATACGGGATGCCAGTTATACGTGCGATAAAGACGGCAATTTTTTGGGAGAAATTGCAACATGTATTCGTACGTACATTTTCCTCTGTTATGTGCTCGTTTTAATTACACCTTAATATATTATTCAAAAAGTGATTCAATTGTATTTGAATCAATTGAAACTGATTTTTTTTCAAATTAGATACGTGGCATAATAATTTAAATGGTTTTGAATTAAGAGAATGAAAAAAATGGGTTTTAGAAAAAATATGACCTTATGTGTACTGTCGTGTTTTTCCTTTAAAATTCGATAAATTCTCGTTTATTATTGTGAAAATGGATAAAAAGAAAACAAAAAGTTCACCTGATTTATTTGTTGCCGAAATAAAGCAGAAAAGTACTAGATGGTTTTAGCATCACTAGGGGTGAGCAAAATCGAATCGTTTCGAATAATTTTTTTGAATGAATCGAATCTTCAATTCCATAATACACAGATAAACCATCAAGTTTTTACCATTACATACATACCATTACATACATTTCTCCCCATATTATCAAAATAAAGTTATATTTAGCTATAAAACTAATATTTATATGAACTAACTGTTGAGGGTAATGTGCATTCAAGTAAAAAAAAAACACAAATAATCATTTAATTAAATATATAGCGTATTTAGGTCACTCCACATCTTACTGCGATGGTAATGTTTTGTATGAAATCTTATCGACTTAGATGAGGTTTCTGGCTTTGCATTTCATGTAGCTTGCTGCCATACAGTGATTGTTAGTTGGTTCATTCCAAGCGGCATTTTCGGGCTTCTTCATATTGAATTTCAGACATAAAAATATTTACCTTTCTGCTTTTATTTCAGCTCTATCTTGCAGCTTTTTATCAGTTCCTGATAACTTGGTTATTGAAAATTATAGAGCAAAATATTTTTACAAAGAAACGGTCAAGTATTCATGTGAATGGGGATACGAACCAGACTCATCTTCCACGTCATCAACTTGTGAGAATAATGGACGAATGTCTCCGAAACCCCCAAAATGCAACAGTAAGTATCGCATTTTTGATAAAAAAAAAAAAAAAAAAGTTTTTATTGCACCATCACATTATCATAGAACAAGGATAAATGTAGTCATTTATCCTAATATATTTGAGATGACAGTCAGTCTGCAAGTAACGTTTTTGTATTTAGAACTCCACCATTACAAAATCGTTAGGCCTTACATTTTCACAGATTGCTCAAACGGCACGATTGATCAGTGACCTATACTTAACAAAACATTTGTAGACACAATTAACCCGATTCGATTCGATTTCTTACTTATCACACATAGGAATATAATAGAGCTCTCAGTAATTCTGTATGTTGTTAAAGATTGAGTGATTGCCAACAGGGAAATTCATAGTGAATCTAATTGCTCAACCGGTGATGTGCAAACGATATTTTATATGTTGCCAACGTTTCGAATGTCTGTACAGACGTTCTTCATCAGGGCAATGGAATGGTTAAGTCATCGACAATACTATATACTGTAAAGGGGGACGTTCTAAAAAAAGCTAGTAAATAAAAGATAAAATAATGTAAATTCTGAGTAAAAAAAGAGACCTTAAAGGCCAAAGATAAATGTCTAACCCTATCTGCGTTTGAAAGATAGTCTGATACGCTGCCGGAAACATGCAAGTCTTCTCACCATTCGTTGTCTGTGATATGCTGTTGATGTTTATTTTCAGAAATTTACTGCAAGAAACCAAAAGTGAGTGAAGGTATACTATTTTATCCAGTAGCCGATAAATATGAAGTGGCTGAGTTTGTAGCTGTTAAATGTGGCAACGGATATTTTATGAAAGATAACGTTGTCGTTCTGACATGCACTGAATCCGGGAAATTTTCTGGAGAATTTCCGACCTGTTCGGGTTCAGGTACGTGTTTGATATTTTGTGCTTAAATTTTTTGAGATTCTAAGCGCAAGGACATAGGTCTAATTTAACTGTAGTTCATTTTAGGATATAATCACTAAATTGTTTAAGCGAATACAAATTGCAGGAACAAAAAGTGAGTTCTGGATCTTTTATGTCATAAGCAAAACTTTAAATTAAACTACAGATATATTGACAACTGTCCAACTATTCCAATTATTATAAAGATGTGTTCATTGTTAAACGGAATTATTTTATATTTTCTTTTATGCGTAGGTTCTCTGCAGCGCGGAGTCGCATGCAATTTTCCAAAAGAACCAGCGAACGGACAAATAGTGCAGAATTCAAAAATATATTATGAAGGAGATATTATACGATATGAATGTGAAGACGGGTATGAGATTGAAGGATCCGAAACATCAAAATGTCAAAGTGATGGAGAATTTTTTCCAAAAGTTCCACTTTGCAAAGGTTTGTTGCACAAGATATGATATAAGAGCAAAGACATATCATAAAAATAATATTATCTTATTTAAAGCACTTTTAAAAACTGAAACAAAGGAAGGTAATTGGGTTGATTTTTTTTATCATTTATTATTACGGATTACACTGATAATTTCACGCTTGCACGGTGCCACCCCAGCAATACCCTCTCAGAAGGTTTGCATGGAAGAAGCCCGATTTCCCCTCCAATTCGTGCATAGAATTGAGGTCGCTTACGATCATTGGGATTAATCTGTCAGTAAAACCATTTCCAAAACGGTTGAAACTTTTCCAAACGCTATTGCCGAAACGACAAACGCCATAAAACTGAAATGTATAGCTTTTTCAAAAGATAATTGACATCTTTCAAGAAGCAGACAAATCCAAACTAAGAAATATTACAGCCACTCAAATCTTTAAAAGTTTTTTTTTTTTTTGCTACTTCCCGCGTGACATTGAACAAAATTATATCTCTCACCTTCTCCTCGGGGTGTTAAAAGACTCGGCCAAGTACGCAAAGTTCTAATCGCAAAGTAAAAACCATTTTTATTTTCGATTTTTTTTGTACGAAGTGAAACCAGCCATCGATCTGTGAGAAATAAAGTTCACATAGCGCTAAGTTTTGTTCACTCATCTCAAATAACTTTAAATTTGTAAAAAAGGGTGTTATTTGTACCGAAAATATGCCATCATCTATATAAGATTCCTGAATTTTAGATTTTCATTCAGGTATCTCATGTTCGCCTCCTCCGGGAGTCAAGAATGGTTATTACAAACTCGATAATTCTGATCATTCTCATGGGACGGTGGCAGAATATTTTTGTAACGATGGTTATCAAGTGGATGGGAATAAATTTCTAACTTGCGAAAATTCTGGAGAATACAGTCCTTCACCCCCGACTTGTGAAAGTAAGTTCACGTAATTTTACCTTGACTATTCACAGGATATACTACGTGGACGGTTAGGTACAACTTCTGTCAAAATTGGAAACTGTACAAGAGCGGTTTCTCATCGACAATTTAGTTTTGTTAAGTATGAGCAACAGAGGGACCGCGCCTCGGCGGCGCGATCCCTCAGTGGGCCACACTTAACAAATCATGTTTGGGTGATCATTTTTCCGACCGGATTTGTCTGTTATTGTTAATCCTTATAGGCGACTTTGTTCCCCGTGATGTTAAAAAGTCGGAGTGATCTGTTTTTGACCAGCGATCGGTTTCAAAATCTCATTTTTTTATCTTGAAAATGACGTTTCATGTTTGTTTCCTAAACGATTCGGTATACAAATGTAGAGACATATAGTAAGTAATATTGAGTCCAAAATATTTGCAAGAATCAATGCATAAATGGTGAAGCTAAAACTATCTATATAATACTGCCGACGTTCGGAAAGTCCATACAGACAATACATACAGTACATAGTAGCATTATTAACAAAGCGCCTTTAATCAAAAAGTGACGCATGGAAAAAATTTGGCTTCACTTTTATTTTTTAATTGTACTTAATACAGTTCATAAAAGCCACTATGTTAGAGTACAGTGGGTAGTATTTTCCCTGGGAAAGTTTCAACAAGAAGTCAGCTTTTATAACTATTTATAACTTTCTATGTTTTATAACTATTTCTATTTTATGACTATTTATTGAAGCAATTAAAACACACACTTTTTATAGAAATCACATCATGTTATCCTGCCCGAGTCCCACGAAACGGAGCATTATCTCCAGAATTAGTTGAGAATCCCATTGGTCAGAAAATAACATTTTCTTGCAATTCTGGGTTTGCATTGGTCGGTGAATCGGAAGCTTACTGCATGAAGAATGGACAGTTTTATCCCGACTCTCCAACATGTATAGGTATGCAATGTAGTGATGGTAATCTAGTTATTTCTTAAACTAGGTGAAGTATTACTAGGTTACCTAATTTCACTTTCAGGTGAACTTTAGAATAGCCCTAACGTATTTCCTGCGTGTCGTGAAAGGCGACTAAGAGGAAGCAAAGATGTGGTAGATGGATTTATCATTGTCCAGGGCAGATACCACTCACTGCCCTTTACCATGGCGGTTCAGTTCCGTTTGAGATGTTTTCCGTTTAGAGTGCAGTTCCTGGTACCAGATCTTTTAGTAGCTGTCTGGTTTTAAGAGGCCGTTTGTTGGTTCCTTTCCGGCACTGCTTCTGACCTTGCTCAGAATGAATTTCGATAAAAAAATGTCGCTGGGCTTCATTTAAGGAATTTTTAATATATTTTAAGGTTAGAGCCTTGAAATGAGCCTGTTTTTGCTTTTTTATAATGATAATGAAAATATGATTAAACCAGTTTTTGTATACTAGCTACCTGGTTTTAAAGTACGTAAATTTACTTATCTTACCAAGTAACTTTACTAGGTAAAATTTCAGTCAGAAAACTCGGTTAATTAGTTAAACTAGGTAAACTAAGTATACTAGATAAACTAGCTACCTAGTTGCCTACACTAATGTAATGCAGACAGTTGATACCATTTTTCCATTTGACTTCATATAAGACGAGGATGTAAGCAACGCCCGGAATGAACTGACCATAGCATCTACCAATATAGCAGAGAGCTACTTAAAATGTGTCAGAAACTGCACCCTAGGTGAAAATTATAATACAAATATATGAAATCCCGCTGCTTTACCTATATATTTTGTCAAGTATGAGTCACTGACGGACCGCGCTTTGTCAGCGCGATCCATCAGTGACTCAAACTCAACAAAACATGTTCGAACATACCCTTTTTGAATGGGTAATTTTAGATAGTACTGGAATAAATTAGTATTCAGGCACAAATAATTAAAATAATATTTCGTACCGGTACAAAAGCGCATGTTGGATATTGCTGGTTAACATACGTGGTTCAGGGAGGCATAATCTAATTCATCTTCAACTTCCATGCTTTTTGAAGACTTTTCTTTCAATATATAAATTCTTTATGAGGACTGTACCCTCGTCTTCACATAATTTGAGGGGGCAGGTACCTCTGACCCCTCGATTTTGCGCGACAGTGTGCAGCACTTTGATCAAATGACCGACCCATTTTCTTGTGGACGGAAAGAATTTTGGGAAAGGCCCGAAAATTTTAACTTCGCTTTTATTTCGTGCGTGAGGTCATAATGATGGTGAAATTTTTAAGAGGAAAAACCGTTTTGATGTATCATCGGCCATTTTCTTCTCAGAAAATGATTCATTTTACAGATTTTAATTGACATCCAGTTAATTTGACTAGCGATAAACAAATTTATAATAATTATTATTAATGAATCTTTAAACGATATTAATTATGTAAATAATTGATACTAAGAGCATTTCAAGATTTTCTGACAAGAAAATGTATTGTCATAATTTATGTCGATCATACGAAACTCACCAAATTTTGGGAATTAAACAAAGAGCGAATGAAAAGTGAAACTGAGCTTTAATTATAGGCAATTTACTTTTAATATTATTATGCTCAAATAATATGTACGAATAAAATAAATGTAAACCAATGTAAAATGAATCGACGGAGAAATAACTGATTTGATGGATGGTGGCCTAGGGCTGAACAAGACCAAATCACTTTGAATTCCACTCAAATCGGAAATTTTTTCGAATCGGAGAGTATCACTAATTCCATATAAATAACAAATATTTAATTTGTACTAATACAATTTGTTTTCGCTATGAAAATTAAGAAAACTATAATCACGAATTGTTAATATTAGCATAAACAGGCTCGGAGGCAATGTCTTTTTAATTCACACTACATGTCTGAGAAGGAAAATTTTATTTTTTAACGACTAAATACAGCCGATTTTAGTCTAATTTGATCGAAATCATTTGCATTTGTGGTTGAAAATGAATATTCCACTTTATTTAGAGAGTGCTTGTTCCCATGAACGATTCATGGATAATTTGCGTTTCGAATCGATTCGAATCACCGAATCGAATTGCCCAGCCCAAAACTGATGAGTTGCCGAACAGAAAACGCATGAAATGGTGGAAAATAAACGGAAACTATGCAAATTGAATCGCTGAGAAGTACTGAATTACACCAAAAAATTAGCGCGGTATCAAGGCTAATTTGGTCAAACAATTATTTATTTTATTGCAAAAATGAAACGGATGATGAACGACTTCATCTAAACAATTTTCGTCTTCCGTCGTTCTGAAAGTTTTTGTGCATCGATATATATTTTGAACGACATCAATGATTTAAAATTTGGTTCATTATTCTATAAATTCGGCAATTGGATTGCTCAGTGTCCAGCATTAGTTCAATAACTAAAGCTTTTGGAATAATTGAAAATCTTGCATTACTCTTACAAAATTTATTTCTGTTGTATGTATGCAAAGCAGGACTCTGAATCTTTCCAGCAATTAGTCTGAAGCGAATTTTCTTCCCACCTTTCTGTTGCATGAGTGCAAAGCAATAATCTGAATCTTTCCAGTTAGTCTGAAGTCAATATTCTTTCCTCCTTATACAGAAAAGTATCCGTTAACACAAACGCATAGACGAAGGATCCCCAAATGTATTTTGTTAAGTATGAGCCACTGATGATCGATGAGACGCGATCCATCTGTGGCGTATACTTGACAAAGCAAAATTTTCGATTAGAATATGTAATGAGTCCAAATCAACCTATATAACAGTATAACTAACTCACTTTTGGTCATTTTTAGCGGAAGATACTTGTACAGATCCAGTCATTGAAAACGGATCGGCTTTTCACGGAAGAACAGTAGGGGATGTTGGCAAAATAATGTACTCATGTGAGGAAGGTTTTGAAATGATCGGACCTAAATCATCAACCTGTGTCGATGGAAAATATGATCCAAGTCCGCCGTCCTGCTTACCGAGTATGTATTTGAATCTCATGGGGTTTAGTGAAAACGTGATATTGTCGTCTTCGTTCGACTGGACGTTTATTTTTAAAATACATAAGTCTGACGATTTGTTTGATATATGCCACACGATTTCTTTTACTTAAAACTACATCTATAGAGTGGAAAAAACGGGGAAATTTGGAAGTAAATTCACAAGCTAGAATTATGCACCCCCCCCACACACATAATCAGTACGACAGCATTATACGTGCCCGATAAAACTTATTTACATACATATAAAATGACAAGGTTTTGAAAATGTAATTGGCGAGAATTGAATTCACACAAACCCGACCCTTTTTCTAATGGTAATACGTTATTATTTGAGAGCATTGCTGAATATGGCTTTGTTACAAGGAGTAGCTATGAAAAATATGAGGACAAGCTCACGATAAGTTGTTCATCACTACCTCATTATAAATGTAATGTAGCAGCATTTTCTGCCTTAATTTTCCTTGTCGACGACGACTTCAACGTAAAAAGTGCATCAGCAATAAAAATCTCCTCTTCATTTTCTGTTTTCAGTAATCTGTGACCCACCTAGTAATCTACCTCGAGATGTTGAAATCATCACAGAACATACAGTTCATACAGTGGGGGATAAAATTGAATATGTTTGTCCACACGGGTATAAAATAATTGGTGAAAGTACAGCAATATGTGAAGATAATGGTTACTTTTCATCTATACCTGATGATTGCGAAGGTAAGGATATATTATAAGTTCTTCAAAAGTCGCTCAACAGTATTTCATGCTACAAAAAGGAGGTAAAATCGGTATTTTAACAAAATTTCACTCGGTGATATTAAAATAAAACGCTAAAATCAACGGTTAGTTATAGGCTGTGGGTGGAATGCATTCTCTGAGACGCGGTCTATCAACGGTCCATATCTTGCATCAATATTATCAGCAAAGAGATTTCGAATTTATATTGGAAATATACAAATGACTAAAATTTATGATAATTTACTGCGTTTTTGTCACGATAAACTCAAAGTCTCTATTTGATTGCTTTGTTGGTAACTGGACGAATATAATCACGAGCGTCGCCAGAAGGTCAATCTAGGTGCTTGACTTCTTCCCTATAAAAGGAAACCAAACTTTTCAGGTATTTCAAAGTCGGTATATCAAAAAGTGTTTGTACGTATCCGCTTTCCGGCCTACTTTATGTCATGAAAACATCGAAAAAACACGCTGGCTCGTTAAGTTATCCGATTAGGCCACCGGTACGGGATTCGGTTCGGTCCGGTGAAGTCGATTGAGCGCAACATTTGGCGAGCGCGTTCTGTTGGAACGTAAATCGGTTATGCCCAAACAGAAATTTTATTTGTAAAGCATGATCCATAGATGGGCAGCACCTAGGCGATGCGATTCATCGGTGACTCATATTTAATAAAATGTATTTTGAAAAAAAAAATCGGCTATGTGGGAGAAGCAGTCATATCACCAATTTCTGCAACTCAAGTTCACGTAACCTACCATGTTTTTTTTCAGTTGATAAACCTTCCTGCAGAGATCGATGTTATTTTGTAAAAGATGCAGAATGTCAATGTGATTATTACTGCTCGTTTTATGGAAATTGTTGCGAAGATCAAAGAGAATATTGCGGTAAGAAATAAAATGTTTGTAGTAACGCGATATAGTCTCAATTGCGGAGAGTTTATCCGAGACAGTGATTCATCTGGACTGTATATGTCATAGATTTTATCACGTCTCTACAATTGCTTCCCCCCCTCGTCGACCAAAGAGAACTCGCGAAATAGTTTTTTAAAAACCTTTGAAGTGATAGACTGTTTTACTATCGTTATGGCAGATACTACTCTCTACACTTAACCATTACGGGTTCAATTCTGTTTTCCACCTGGAGCGTATTTACCGGTTATTTATTTGGCACTAGCTCTTGACATATAAATGGTCGTTACTTGGTCTTTTAATACACTCTTAGACCTTGCTTGGAATGAATTTCAGTGAAAATGACCCAATCAAAACTCATCTCATAGTTAATCTGAAGCCCTTCTGACAGGGATAAGTCACAGTACCATATGTTGGTGTCGCGCCCAAAATCTCGATTTTGCGGATAAATTCATCAATGCACAAGTTAATATTCACCCAAAGTAATAGAGTATCGCTTATCGTTCTGATATTTTCTAATTTACTAATATTTTCTTATTTTCCGTATTACAGATAGTTATGAGTTATGAGTTACACTGACGAACGTTCACAGTGGGCGAGATATTTTAAACGAAGACTATAAGACTATCAAGCACCATGCACACACCATATTTCACAACCAGAAAAACTTCTCGTTAAAATTTTTTAAATTTTTCTTCATCCCACTTGAAAAATATTTGGTTTTAGTGCTTTAAGTAAACAATAATTGTTCGAAAATTGCATCTTTTATACTGTCCGTTTTTTAAATTGTGTATGAAGTTAGTAATTGATTCAACCTATGGTATGCGTTATACGTTCACAAATTCAATCAGTTCCAATTTCCAATCAGTTGCTGATCCAAATGCAACAATTTCTAGTGAAATTGCGATTCGACGTGTGTGACCTAATGCCTTCTGTTTCTATTTATTGTAATAAAATTTTCTTGATTTAATGGTTATTGTGAGCGCTAGGGTGATGGATATCGAAATAACTTTTTGGTCAATTTAATGTGAGAGAGTGTCATTGAGTAGGTGCGTGAGGGATGACGTTTTACAACAAAAAGCATTATTGTGCAAATTGCGGTTGCCCCTTTCAACTTCAAATTGAATATGAAATAATGTCATTTCAAGTCGAATATTTTCGAACTTGGTTTTTATTTTATTCTTTCCTCCTGCAAAATGCAAAACTTTCAGCGCTCCCGTAAACTTTTTGTTGGAGTAAAAACGGATTTTTTATCTCCTTCTATTTTGTAATGTAAGAATTCGATTTAGTTAATTAAATAATCATACTAACATAGCAAATTAAAAAGTAATATTTATAAAATAGATTATACTAAACAAATCAAGGGAAGATAGTATGTTAATACCTTAAACAAATAAATAGCAAAACATAGACAGGCAAGAGACACGACCGCTAGTCATTGAAACTACGAAAGTAGCTTTGATCCACAAATTAAGAATTAGACGCACGATCAACGTTCAAAGTTGTACACAGTATTAGTTCTTCAATCGAGTTTGAACTTCCGCATTTTCTCAAACTTCCTGCCAATGTTCTGTTGTATTTGCAGCCCAAAAGTTTACATATTTGATAAAATATTATAGTAATCAAAAAATACAAACATAATACAAAGAAAACCGCAGATATTCTAAGCAGAAGACCCATTCTGAATAGCTTTATGACAATACATGTCATCAACATAGACAATCGGGCGTTGTTGCGTCATCCTGTAGGTATGTTTATTTCGACTTTCCATGTAAAGCAAAGCATATGCACTATAACACGTCAGACAAAAGGAAGTCTGGAAAATAGACTAAAACAATATTAAGCTTTGTACCACAATATATATGGGCCTATCCACATCACACACATTCACACTCAATGATAATAAATATAAACATTAACTTGGAAATAAGCAAAATAAACTCATAGCGTTGCATGATCAGCAAGGGCGATTATTCTTCTCCATACCAATCAGTGTTCCAATTAAATAGTCCTAAAAATTCAAAACGAATGTTGTGGTCATGTGCGATGATTTTCGATAAATCGATAAATATCATAACTTATATGTACTCACCGATCAAATGCATAAAAAATAGTACAAGCACTCACCTTTTTGCAAAATATTGACTCGCAGAATCGATTTTCCGGTAAATATGTTATGGATAAAGATATATCTCCGCAAACACACGAAGAGTGAGTTGAAAAAGAACTTTGCGCGTATTCCGTTGGATGGCGCGCGAACTTTGCGTTTTGAAAATAAAATTTATTCCGACCAAGGCTTGGGGGCAGGGCCTATGACAAAAAACTAACAAATTTTCAATGTCAAAGAATCACCACAAAATGCAGTACCAGCTACGCTGGAAAACGGCGACACGGTTAAAATTAAAAAAAAAACATACGCTGTGTTTCAAAAAATATTCGTATTTTTATTAGTAAGTTCTTTGTTACAACCGATATATATCAGAAAAAACAAATGCCGGAATAATGACGAATAATTATTTCGACCTATATCTAAGGAAATATTTGTTGGAACTTGTTTTGAACAAATTTTATCGCAGTCATTTGGCCAAAATGTTTCCGACTGGTCAATTTATGGCGTAGAATTCTTCTTTTCATTGCGGAGTGTCAGCCGTAAAAATCGTAAGGTTAGATCAACCAAATATTTAGATAGGACTGATGAGTAAAATGCTGTCACTGTTGAATTAACACGCGAAGAATAATAAAGTGACAAATTATATAAAATATATAATAGATGGTTTTACCATCGCCAGGGAAGATCACTGCACTCACTGCACTTCACCATGGCGGTACAGTTCCGTTTGAGATGTTCCCCCTCTAGAATGCAGTTGGTGGTACTACATCTTCTAGTACCTCTTTGCTATAAAGTGGCCATTAGTTGGTTCCCCTTTTAGGGACTGTTTCCGGCCATGCTCGGAGTGAGTCTCCTTAAAACAGATAAGCCTTGACGACTAGAAATCAATCAAAAACTTTCACACTAGGTTTTGAATACGCTCAAGAAAGCTGAGCAAACAATCTTAAAACAATCGACCTAAGTAAGTACTCCAAGTTAATGCAAATCAGCATTTTGAAAAGATGGAAAATCACGTGAGAAGAAAAACATCCCGAACATGTTTTTAGTTCTCACTACTGGCGTATTTTTGGTAATCTCATCCAACGCGATAAAAACGATATGCTATATCATATCACGGAAACTCAAACAGTGGGTTCGGCTTTTCCCTAAAAAATGGCACATTGAATACTTTTGAAACTTTGAATATCCCGGAGTCCCGGCGTTTCCGACTCGTTAATCCATGCCCACAACTCAACGCAGGGTATAATTACTTAAATAGGCTAAGCCGAACAGGAAAGTTCATAACTCACCAACAACTCTAACCCTGCCCGTCTGTAAGTGGCCGCTGGTACGGACCCTGGTAAGGAAGGTCCACTCCAAGCAGCGGCTAAAAAAGCAAACGTCACGCTGAGAGGTATAATGATATGCCGTGTTAGCGTGTTGGCATTTTTGAAATTTGCAGCTAAACGGTTTTGCTGCGACGGAGGAGTCCTAGATACGAGTTCGTCAGGGACAGACTGACGGACGTGCAAGATACATAAAGATAGTTTGTTATTCACCGGGTTTAATAACTTTATAACGTCATGGACTTTTGAGATATTTTAATAATATTTCTGCACAGTTGTTTTGACCAAACATCTTGTGCAACAAGACTACAGGCACACATTGAATACCGCTTGTATACATCGTACCAAGCAGTATAAGTTTGAACACGCATTTGATTTCATAATAAATATATTTCCGAATCATCACTTCTCCAAATCGTTAACTATCTTGTTTCATTCCGGAAGGCCTTTGCTATGACAGTCTAAACCAATTAAAAATTTCCTTCTATTAAGCACGAGCGACGGTGCCCCATGCTTGACAGAATATCTTTGATCACAATTTTTCTAATTGCAAAAATAACTGATCCCGTGTGAATTTCAATCTTCATGATGTTATCTACATGATGTAAACAAAGATAAGATTGCCAGACACCGGGTGATATTACAGTATCTGGACAACCGTACCAAGCACATTACCATGGATGAGACATCAAAAAATGGACCTTAAGCGATTTTGACTCACTTTGACCTTTGGTGCATTATTTGTTGGATGTTTGTCTCTTAATCTGCCAAGTTGCATATCCGGGGTCCCAACTTGTGGGGCTGGGAAATTCGATTCGGTGATTCGAATCGATGCGAAGCACAAAATATTCAAATCGATCATGAATCGTTCATAGGAACAAATACTTATTAAATGGACTACAATTTGCATTATTAACAACAAAATGCAATCGATTTTGGTCAAAGTTGACCGAAATCGATTATATTTTGTAGTTAAAATATGAAAAATGCTGCTTTTTCACATGGAGTGTTGATTGAAAATATACACTATAAACTATAAATTTATTGATTTCCACAATGAAGACAGGTTGTAATAGTTAAAATGGGATATTTGCTATTTACATCGAATTCGTGCTTCTATCCGATTCGAAAAATGTTTTCGAATCAAATTCGAATTCCAAATTCTCGTACCTTCTGCACGCATAGGTTATTACACTTATTTGGCCCATTTTAGGTCCCAAAATATGTTTTTTTCGCAAAGTTTTTAGATATTGCATTTGTAAATCAAACTATAATTGTGTTCTTTTATTTGGTTAAAAATACCTAAATATTGCTTTTATTTTCCATTCGTACCAAAACAAAAATGTTGAATTAGAATACCTGAGTGACTGCAAGGTCTCATATTATTATATTTATATTCCTAATTTTACTTCATTAATTTTCATGCAAATAAAAGAAATTGAATGCAAAATAGCCTAAAATTGTAAATATTAAATTGATTCCCAAATATTTAGTTCGAAGATATGTTTTGAATAGGAACACTGTTCCATCCGAAACTTGTTTGACAGAGTTGGTCCCACACAAAGAAGCAAAATTTCAAAACAAAAATTTACGACAACGGCCCACAGTTTTCAAGCGCTTTTATTTTGATTTATTATTCAATTTTTTTATTTCATTTTTTTCCCATGTGTCAACGATGGACCACCATAAAATACCTTCATCTTCGAAATCAAATTCTTGTTCGGTTACCTCACCTAAACTAATTTGTACGTCATTCTGCGTATACTTTGAAGGTTACAATTACGTTAGAAAGGTCATAATGTAATGTTTTATAAACCAGAAGTACAGTCATGGTTTTATATTTAAACATCAGGTGTAACGGAAGTTGCTTTTCCATGAAATTGGTAATCTGATTGATTAATTTGAAGAATTTGTAAAAAAAATCCACACGCAATTGGGAATTGCAATTTGTTAAGTATGAGTCACAGATGGACCGCACCTGGTATTTTGAGTAGAATGTCTTCCTTCTCTTAAAAGCAACTGAACTCTGAGCGGGTCCCTAACAGAACTAAATTGCTACAATAAATTGCAGCAATTGGTATCTGCCCTGGATAAATATAAAACCAACTATCACTTTCTTTAGTTTTCCTTTGTTTTTTGTTTAAACTCAAAAAGAATATTTTCATTTATAATAAATAATGATTTTTTTGCAAGGATAGTAGTTTAAAAAAGAGTACAGTGGGTAATATTTGTCTTGAGCGAGCCACTCGTTGCTTTCTGTCAGCAGCCCCTCATTTTCTATCTTTTTCTTATCAAAATTCACCCTGAGCAAGGTCGGAAGCAGTACCTGCGAGGAACCAACTAATAACCACTTAAGAGCAGAGAGCTACTAGGACATGTGGTACCAGCAACTGCACTGTAAACGGAAAAAATCCCAAACGGAACTGAACCGCCATGGTAAAGGGCAGTAAGTGGCACCTGCCCTGGGCGAAGGTAAAACCATCCACTACTTCTTTGCGCCCTTTAGTAGGGTTAAGTACTTCGAGATATAACAAGAATACAATCCTATCGTGATTTCCATTTGAATTTCCATGAAGAGCAGAATCAATGATATTACAAAGGAATCGCTTTCAATGAGTCTGGCTTAAGTTGTGTGTACAGAGGGAAATTAATTTATCATCTGGGACTTGAAGCCACTATCCTTAAGCTGTGATGCGAACTAATAAACTTTCATAAACCTTTCCCTTTAAACGTGAATTGGTTCACAACAGTTTATGCCATTCAAATTGTTCGTGAAATCATGTAGGTTTTCGTGGAAGAAACTTGCCGATGAATTTGTCAAGTTACTTCAAAAATACATAAATCCAACATTCTGTATATTGATGAACAAACGTTCACGTTTTATTACCATTTCTTTCCTTTTATCGACCATTTGTACGTACACGTTTTCTTTATTTTCAATTATTTAGTCATTTGACGCAAGCACGACGCAAAGTATTCCATACAACGTTTTGCAGTCTATATTGTTACGTCATAGTACATCAATTAAAAATACGCAAGGTTATATTTATAGTAATCAATATCTACTATATTATATTTGTAAATTATATTTACTTCTCCTGTTTTAAAATATAAACAAGCCTGCATCGAAATAGAAGCAGACACGGTATTAATAGCAAAACTAATTATGGCAATAAATAGCGAAAACCCCTATATTATATTTTATATTGTGTATACGTATATTTATTTACTACCACTACTAAAAATGATGGTGCTTTTTCAGAAGTGATGGAAATTTTAAATTTTATTTAATCGGCGCAGCTTTGGTATCTTATTCCATGTTCATTATAGTATTTTTATTAAATTGATTTTCAAACGCCGTCGATTTCAGTGAGTGTATGGGATGCAGAGTGTTTATCAAGATGCGTTGCGATTCATCAACTGACTACATCCTCTTTGTATCGTTATAATCTTGGATCCGTCTGTGAGTGAAGTTAAAAGAAAACCGCAAAGCTGAAATCTTCAAACAAGATATTTATAAAAGTGGATTCCATAAATCAGTTTTTAGAATATATTTCGCATTTTAATCACAACCTATCTCTCTATAAACATATATTTCTAAGAATTGTGAAGAGGATATTTTGGTGTGAATATTAATATGTCATGAAAACGTGAAATCGGTTCGAAAACTTGAAAACCACTGTATATGAAAAAATATTGTATTTAAATATATGTCACACGCATAGGAGCACCAAAAAAATGGCTATGAAGGTGGAGACATAAACGTAACTAAAACTATTGCTACTATCATATTGTCACGTTAATTTTTTTTGTCAAACTGTGTTTTATTAGGCCACCAAAGCGCGAGCCACCTGTGACTTATGCTTAATAAAATAAAGTTCCCGGTTGGTGAACTTTGACCTTGTCAAACATGCACCACATATAAACAAACTTCGCAGTAGAATATTACAAAAATGTCCTTAAAGTCTGTAAACTAGAAATTCACAATTACTCACATTTATCGAATGGATATTTTTGCTGAATAACGACATTTCATTGATCACAGGTGTGTCGTGGGTGTGTCATACTGTTGCAAGATTCACCTATAAGGAGATTATTATCAATAATACAGGACGGATGTTTGGGCCATGTATGAAAGGCGTTTGTATTGCCTTATAAAGTTAATTTCTCAAGGAAAACATGTTGATGTCATCATTTTAACATATTGTTTATGATAATCTAATAATATTACTCAAATATTTGGATTTAAACCTTTGATAATATTCTCAAGAACAAGAAGTTCAACTGTTGACTGCGTCCCATTGATAATCAGATTTTTATCAAGTTTACTCGAAATTTAAATCGAATCCGAAACGGATCTTCAGATTGAGTTGCAATAACTTCAAGATGAAGCGTTTTTGAAAAAGATCTGTCTTCGCTTTTGATGAACTTGGGCTGGACTGGGCTACTTATTTCCTATTTTCCCTCCTAATGGGCCACTTTGTGTCCGCAATGGCTTAGTGGTTAACACGTTGGCATAGCAGGTTAAAGATCTCGGGTTCGAGTCCTGGCGAAAACGTCTCGTTAGCCCATTCCCACCACTCTATCCAGGGTGTAATAACTTGAGTGACCAAGCCGAGAGGTGAAATCATATCTTTCCAATAACCCTGTCCGTCTATAAGTGGCAGCTGGTACAGGGTCATAGTGATCCATTTTAAGGAGTGGCTTTAAAAACTTCTATTTATATTATTAGACACAAATGTCAAACATGATCTAGAGGAATTTTAAATTGAAAATACATTTGTTACAGTAATTTATATATATATTTCATTGAAACTCACTCTAGGCCGGAAGTAGAGCCTAAAAGGAACCAACTATCAGCCACGTAATAGCATAGGGCTACTGAAAGATGTAGTTCCAGCAACTGCATTCTAAACAGAAACACCTCAAATGGAAGTGAACCGAAGAATATCACTCACAAGCTCGATAAACAGATAGAAAATTTATTTAATGAAATCATCAAATTTTCATCTCAAGACGTCTGGGGTGTGTAATTTTATAAAATTATATGGCTTTATCATTATGCGGTGGGTGTGAAATTGCACTTAATTTACACTTGAACTATAATTTTTGACGCTAATTCGGTTCCGTAACACTTTAAAACATTTTTATCTATTATTATATATAAAAGAAAATCTGCCAGCAAAGTGTTTATATATATAAATATAGCTCTCAACTTTCGATGTTCTTTGTGCTCAATTATTTCAAGGGTTTGTTTGTGTCATTGTCGCCCACAATGGATAATTTTGTACTTGTTTGGTTTCACTTTTGATTTGGTAATTGTACTGTTTAGCAACAATATATTTTCAGTTTAAAGAACGTAATTTGAGTAGCTTTGGTTCGGTGGTTAGCAATTGGCGTTCTGCGAAATATTTCCAAAAAAGGTCAAATTTGCCGTACTATTTTGAACGCCAAATAAAAGAACTATACGCGAATCTATCCGTTGTGTTCTTTTTGTGATAATTAGGAAACATTTTGAATTTTTATAACCTTTTTTTAAATATGCGCTGATTATGAACTCGGTAATAGGGAATGGATGAACATGTTAGCATCGCAGAACATTATCCCAAGTTTGAGTCCTTGTGTGCCCGGCTAATTCTGTTTGCCGGAGTGGTATATACGAAAAAATATGATCTCTTTATCAAAGAGAGAAGAATTGTAATAATTATCCTAAGATAATGCCCTGTTGGCACGAACTACCTATGCATCGTGTCTTACGTGTTCGTCTTCACCTAATATAAGATTGAGTCATTTCCCCCCACTTAGTTGTCCCGGTATGAATTCGTGGGCATTACAGCATTACATATCATATTCAATGATACCGTATAGTATAAAATGCTCTTGAATCAGGGAGTTCTATTGTATAAAAGGAAGTCCAGCATTAAATTGAAGGAAAGGACGAAGTCATCAATCAAAACTGCTACTGTTTTGCCGGGCCCGAGTCATATATGTTCCACGTCCCTTCTTTGGCTCAATCTTAAGAAAACGCAATTTCGTATATAAAACAGGTCATTGCATCACCAGGGTCTTTACGCCGACAGTTATACTGGTCAGGAGTCAGGAAAGTATAACTCAGTATAGTAAAAGTATCGTCGAATTCTCTTTTCTTGATTTGTGTACATGGTCTCTCGCTAACTTTTTTCTGATTGCACCATTTTTAATTTATTTGTTCTTTACAGACAGTGGTTTGATGGCATTGATAATACTAGTTAATTATATTAATTCCACTAGAAGCGTTTAACCCCGGCATTGAGTATTGCTAAGTTCTTACATAAAAAGCATACTCTTGCAAACTGGCGTGCTTATAGATGCTCTAATGATTTATCTCAAATAATAATGCAAAATCAGCTACAGATTGACTGGAATTCTGAGGTATCATTCAGGGATCTGTAGAATTTTCTTCCATGGTTCACTTGTGACTTCGCATCCGTTTGTTCGTTGTGTTTGCAGAAGGATGCATAAATGAGATGGCATTAAAGTAAAGAACAAAAATAACACAATCCGCTCTCCACGAAATTACAAGTATATTTATAAGCTTTCGTTAGATCATACCCCAACTTTTTCAGACAAAACAAGATATGGTTTATGGACAGGGAATACAATTTTGATTGACTAAGTTTTATTTTTTCGGCAAGTTTCGTGACGAGACATTTTTTGTCTTGAAGAGTATTATCTCGCAATCATTTCCACCTACACAGTTCCGTGCATCTTTTTCTGAAAATATCCATTTTTATTCCGAAACCTTTTATTTATATTTAGAACACGATCTCGCAAGGGTCGAGATCTTGATCATCAATAGTGTCCGATTCCTAAAACCGCAATTTAGTATCCGACGTCTTATGCGCGTAGATTTTTTGTATGCTTAAACGCTGTTAAAAATGCGATACAATCTGCGTTTTTCACCTTAAATTTACTGTCTATTCAAAGAAAAATCCATAAAATCAACTTTGTGCCAATAATGAGATGTTAATGGAACGCGCCGCCCATACGTGGCATAAAATTTATCAACAATCGGTCCCGGATTTTGGAAATATACAATTACTGCAAAATGGACAGTAAGTTTACTGCATTTTTGTCACAGTGTTATACGTAACATGAACTGGAAACGTAATAAAAACGATCTGTGCCCGAGGGTTTTTGTGTCTGATCTCACATTTCTCTGTGGGATTTACGCATGCAGCAGACATAGGACTAAAAAAATTTTGTCGTCGCAAGGGATATTCTCCACAAAATTCCCGATTGTAATTCTAAATACTCGAAAGTGCCTTTATGCAAAAAATAAGCGTGGGATATTGATATAAATAAACATATGCAAATTTTCTTATTCTCTGTTGGGCATAGATGGGAGAAAATATTCGGCGAGGAATTATTGAGATCGCTCCTCGGGTTCCTGTCATGGCTTGTGGTAGCAATTTATTGACGTTTAACACTCGGTGGTGAAACGGCCAAGCATAGATCTATAGACCTTCCAGAATTCAAACGACACAATACATGTAAAGTTGTCTTACCGATGCGTTGTGTTTAAGGCTGGGCAAATCCGAATAAATTGGAGTTTGAATCTGATTCGAATAATTTTTTCGAATCGGATCGAATCACTAATTCCGTTTAAATAACCAATATCCCATTAGTACTATTACAACTTGTCTTCATTGTGAAAATCAATGCATTTATAGTTTAAAGTATATTTTCAATTCACACTACACGTTCGAGAGCAACAATATTCATATTTCAACGACAAAATACAATCGATTTTGGTCAAATTTGACCAAAAGCGATTGTATTTTCTCGTTAAAGCTGAAAATTTTAGTTTATTAAGCAAGTTTTTGTTCCTATGAACGATTCAAGATTGATTCGAATAAATTGTGCTCAGAATCGATTCGAATTCCCGAATCGAATTGCCCGGCCCTAGTCGTGTTGCGTTATAGGCATCAAACCAATAACGGAGAACACGTTAGTATTACTTTGTGTGAATTGTCCAGAAGAAAAAAGCTAACGCATGTAAAACGCAGGGTTAAAATGTTACAAACCCAGTAAAAATGCAATCTGTATGCAAGTGTGTATTGAGCCTTTAAGAAAGACCCCTTTTAACCAACTGGGCCAGGATTGAGGTATCGCACCCATTCTTTAGCACAAAGAATGACAGAGGCACTTTTCTGATAGAATTCGGATTTGTAGAAAAAGGAAATTTTGCAATTTTATGAATTCCAGTTCTATTGTTTTAGAAAACCCTAGTAGAAAACGCATTATTCGATTTTAATTATAGGCTAAGAAAAGCGTGAAAGAATTTAAACTCTCGGGAATATAAGAAATATTAAATATTTTGTTCGGTTGTCATTCCGCTATTTGATGGCAAAGTCAAAATTGGCCAACTAATAATAAGACACCCATTTCCATTTTTATTTTTTTTTCATATTATCTTCCCACTTTGTTTTATTGGAATAAACTTGATTTTAATCACGAGAGAAGTTTGTATTAATCATAAACTCCAATATTTGACATTGAAAATGTTTTGGCATCAATTTTTTATACAATTTTGAATTCGGCAGATAGTAAGTTCAAATCTACTCCATAATAACCATCTTCGACTAATTTTTTAGCAGCCGATTTGGCATTTTTCTATTTCTATAAATCTAACTATGAGAAAACTTTTTGTAGATGAAAATGATTTTTTCTTAAAAATAGAATCATATTCGAAAAGATTCGATTCAAAATTATTCGATTCGAAAAAAATATTCAAAACGTGCAGCCCTAGATCACAAAACCGGCGTTCTGACATTCTCTCCAAATACTCAAAATTCAAATGAAAAATTTGAATATAATTTTGAATTTTGTTGCTTAACCTGCTCGTCAACTTTCATCTTTATTTTCACCCAATCATCCGTCGCCATTTATGCTGATTATGGAGTTGAAATAAACTCAGTTTACTATTTCACATGTTTGTATTGTTTCAAAGAATATCCCATCCCATCCTGATATTACGTAACAGAAATAAACATCACAAAACATCAGTCTAAAACATTTTGTTAAGTATGAGTTACTAACGGATCGCGCCGCCGAGGCGCGGTCCATCTGTGGCTTATGCTTGACAAAATAAAATTTCTGATTGGAATGTGATGTGATACATTTAATTCAATCATAGTCATGCACCACAGACAACATGGAAACTTTTATGGAAACCGTGGAACACGTTAGCAGGTCAATTGGTAAATGTGTCTGTTAACCTGAACATGCCGGAATTTTCAACAATTTTCGTTTTCTATTTCAATTTCATAGCAAGTTTAAAGCAATAATATTATCTCAAATGTGGTTCGTATCATTTGCATTATTCATAATACATAACGACCACATCTGGGCAAAATGCCCACGTTGGCATCGCAGGTTGGCCGCTGTTTCAGGGCATCGGACAGGATGATCCACTCTAAGAAGTGGCTATAAAAAAAGATCTTGGGTCCAAGTAACGTTGTTAATCTATACCCTTCTTCAAAAGAACACGTGTAACAATTCTCGAAATTACGCAAAAGACTGTTTGAACTATTCATGGTAACAGCAGTTTTTTTAATTGATGCTGCCAATAAACAAAAAAATGACCAAAAAGAAATATACAATTATACAAATTATACAAAAATACACATACATATTTATTAGAGATGGGCCGATACCAAAATTTTCGCCGATACCGATACAAGTACCGATACCACTTTCGTAAATTATATTTCGATACCGAGTACTTTATTAAAAATGTTAAAGGTGTTTTTGTATCCACATACGGTGTGTTGTATCGGTATCGGTTTTGGTATCGGCGGTATCGGTGATAAAAATTTTCCGATACCAGTACCGATACCGATACTTCAAAAATCCCCGATACTTGCCGATACCGAATCTGATACCGATACATCGGTCCATCTCTAATATATATGCCAAATATATCGTGCGGAAGTTTTAGTATGTATACATAGGCATAGGATCCATAGCTAACTTTTACGAATCAAATATTATCCATCGACGATGTCGAGATCGTGATTCAGGATGTGCATTACTGAAGAATGCTTTATTTGGTAGATTTTCAAAAAATAAATCTTTATTTTGGGTCCCGATGGAAATAGTATGAAACATGAAATGAACAATAATAATAAACAACGCAAATAAATTTGTCTACAAAAAATTAAAATGAAATGATTTATAGCAGGGTACTTGGAACCAGGAAATCGTAAATCCGTTCAATGTTGGGTTTAGCCTATTTTTATCCGAAACTAAACGCACGATGTCGTTTCAATGCGCATATGTATATTAGTTTATTTCATTTCTCCGACCAAAAAGTTGCTGAAACTTCTTTGTTAAGTATGAGTCACTGATGGATCGCGTCGATGAGACGCGTTCCATCTGTGGCTCATGCTTGACAAAATTCAATTCCAATCGGGGTCTAATTAAGCATGTTCATAAGGTCTTGAAGAAGCTGGTAGTGACGTAGCTCACTAAATGTTTAGTAACTACAGAATTCATATAAAAATAAAGTTCTAAAACAAAACTTTTATAAATTTTTTATGGCAATTTATTTTGGAGAGCATTCCCTGACCAATGTCCAGTTCTAGCTGCCGTTTATAAGACGAACAGCGTCAGTGTTGATGGAAAGATATGATGACATTTTCGGTTCGGCCAACCCTGAGCCTGCCCAAGTTCCTCGCAATGTTGAAAATTTCAAAATTCCAGCCAAAATTCTGACACCGACATATCTTCCACTGCTGCTTTGTTACCCTATAGTCGCTTTTTACGACACGCAGGAAACGCATTGGTGTAATTCTAAGCCTGATAGAATCAAATTTATTTTTAAATGTTTATATTGTTAGGAAAACGGAACAATGACAGGTAACTTGACAATTAAGAAGATTATAAACCCAATATAGCCACTTTAGAAGTAAGAACACGGAATCAATACATGATTTCCAATAAAAGTTTAGTTTTCCTGATTCTTTCGGTTTTTATCACTTCGCACGGAGCACGGAATTCACGAAATCAGGCCATTCCACTTAAAATAAATGCAATTTTTATTTTATTTCTTTCGGTTTTTGACATCTTCGACCACAATAATGCTTTTTGTAATGATTCATATAACGCTCTGAAAAGAAAATTAGAGAAAAATAAGTTGTATGCAAATAATCGAAATAGTAGTTAAGAATTTTCTATATTTACTGTTCATTTTTATTTATTTTTTATTTTTGTTTTGAAGGCAGACATCGATAGCGCTTCCGGCAAAACAAGCAAAATATGGAATTGCCATTTACATTTGAAAGCGATGCTATTTTAAAGTCAATTATATTTTTAAATATCCAGTTTATTGAAATACTGACGAGTTCATGTGCTGACTGAACTTCCTGCGATGAGTCTGGTAATGTTAGTGAAACAGCATTCTCAATAAAGAAAAACAAAGATTTTGTCGTGCATGCGCCTCAGATGGATCGCGCCGTTTGGGCGCGGTCCATCTGTGACGCATGCTCGATAAATTCTTGGGAAATTTTGATCTGGAAGACAGAAGATCCTATCATATCAGACTGCGATTCGGACAAGTGAGCCTCTCGTCGGTTCACCCCTTAACATTCCCACCCCCCCTAATTTCACACCTATACTATCCATGCTGCGTAATCCGGGTAATCCGGGCAAATTACGCTTAGTGCACTTTATTTTCATAGATCAATTTTGTTCCAGACGTTTTCTCTTTGGATTGTAGTTACCGATTATGCATTTTGCATCGATTTTGGCTTTGATTAGAGTGAAATAATCTTAGATTTTATTTGATTTTAATTTTTTTGGGGTCGCTCATTTGATTTTGGTCATTCTGCATATGATAAAATGGTGAGAGTTTGTGATATTCCAATTCCAATACCACATCGACTGGTTAATGCAAAATGTAGCACCATTAACAATACCAGGCACATTACAGGAAATATGGTCAATACAAGAAATCTTTCAGCAAACTCAATACTAAAAATAAAATCATTTTAAAATTAGTTTCTCATTCGAATAACAACAATTCTATATTTTACATGTTTTGTCCAAAAAGCAAACGCCATATGCAGAAACTCGTAGTTTTCATTTCGATTATTTGTATCCAACATGTCTAATGTCTTTTTCGAAATGCTTCACGTCGCTTTATGAATCATTTGGAAAAGTATAATAGCTGTAAAAAATGATGAAAACCGAAAAATACAAAATAAAAATTGCAATTGTCTAAAGCGCATGATTTGATTCCGTGCGTCCCGTGCTCTGAGGTTTAGGAAAGTTACCTATATTTGGTTTCATGATGTCTGATTGTCGACTAACCTGCTGTCATTATTCATTACAACTTTTCATTTTTTTTTACACAAAATAAACACTTGCACCGGAGTTGTGGTTCATCTGTGACGCATGCTTGATAGAACAACTGATCCACTGTGTTAAGGGGGGGGAAAGAGGGAAGTGATGAAAAATCGAAGGGGAGCACTTAGCTGAAGAGCAAACTAATCTGATTGAATCTTCCGTTCAGCCAATCAAAATTGTTTTGATTAAACGAACGGAAGATCCAAACAGATTAAATTGAAATTGTTATGATTGGCTAAACAAAAATCCCATCAGATTAGATCGCGCTTTAACCAAGTGCGCCACATCCACTACTCCCCCCATCCCCCAATGACATAATGGTTCATTGTTATAGTGTATCAGTTCTGTTTGGGATCGTTGCCCCTCAGAGTGCGGTTTCTTGTAATATATTTTGTCGTATAAATCTTTGTTATGTAGATGTTCATCAATCGGTTCCCTTTTAGGTCGAGCTTTTGCTTTTTCATTATAGTGAAATCGTTACAGTCGAACTTCCAAAGCATGCACGGAATGGAATCGTGCGCTTTGAGAATGTTTTTTTTAAATTGTTTTTATTTCAGTTTTAATCATTTTTTACCCCAATAATGCTTTTTAAAACGATTCATATCACGACATGAAGAATATTTGATAAAAGACACTAGACATGTTCAATGCAAATAACAGATTATGAATGAAAAATAAGTTTTACTAGATCTCCATATTTGCTGTATATTTTAGGCTTTGACTTTATGGCTAGCATCGATAACGCTTCCGGCATAAACAAGGCGAGGCACGGAATATCCATAATTTGAATGCTAATTTTAAACTCGATTCTATTTTTATATATCCAATATCGTGCATTGACGGTAATTTCAATAATATATGTGGTAACGTTAGTGATGCAGATTTGACGATTCAACGAATAATGATATGAAATGTACATTTTATCTCAGTTTCAGCGAAAACAAATTGGCCATAATTTGTTATAATAATATTTATTTACAACATTTTTTTACAAACTTTGTTGCTAATATCCGATTTAAAAAAAAAATAGAATTTCGGGATGATTGGAATCCCTAAGTAACGGCGCTATAGTAGGTTCTACTGAATGACACCTGTCATCGTCAATGTCAAAACAATTCAGCTCTTTTTTGCATTTTAGTCGACTTCTACGACACGCAGAAATTATGCCAAAGAAATAATTCTAAATGAAGCTCAAACGGAAATTTTATTTTGTCAAGCATTGTCACTGACTCGGCGGCGACCTCGGCGGCGCGATCCATCAGTAACTAATACTTAACAAAACCTGTTTGAGTTACTATTTTTGACTGGGAGTTGGGCTGCAACTGGGTTTTGGAAATAGATTCTTGGATTTGAATCAATTCGAAGCACAAATTATTCGAATTGGTCACAGAAACAAAAACTTGATTTTAATGATGGGTTAAATAGTATATATAAAAAACGTGACATTCGGCATTTCTATAAAATCTGCGATTCGATTCGAAAAATATATAAGATGATTCGGTTTTGCCGAAGCTCTAGTTGCAATAATAGGGCCTAAATTATTTTCTAAATATATAATGGCTGCGCTTTGATTTTATTTTTATTTTTCTCTTCGATGTCGATTTATTGGAATTATATTTTGTCAGATTTATAACTGCAGTGCAGAAATTTCCAAAACTGAAATCGTTTTTATTAAATTCAAACGCTTCTTAAAACAATGATAATATGTCACGCCTGATGACGACAACCATTATGAAACGGAATGACACAATAGTTGTCTTTTTCTTCGTGATATGAAAACTTTTATTTTACACCTGAAAGAAATTCTTTAATTAAACAAATTCATGCGGACGCCTTAAAGCGTACTTGATCAAAAATGACGTTTGTGTACATGAATAACGTACATCGGCAGCAAATTCTTCAGCGCGCATCAGGCCATGACGCATTGACGTAATTTACGAAACTCGAAGCCTTAGTCATAATATTATACCGGCTCTTTATGACGACTGCCTGAGGCGAATCATTAACGCGCTTTCAACTGCAAACAATTTTCGGTTTTGCTGGTATAGTAACAGGGTCAAAACTGCAGGGGTGAAAGTTTAATCACCGTGTTGACGACTTTGAATCACGTGATTAAATGTGGGATTGGATTATTAAAATATTTCCTTGAAAACAAATAATACGGTTCGAAATCGAAATTTTATGTGTTCTGTTGTTTACAAGAGTAAAGTTATTTAACTGGATAGTGCGTCAAATAGGTCCAACGGAAATCCGACTATAGACTTTCAAAATATTTACCGGCAATAGAAATCATAGTTTGAAAGCGAAATTCTGTGTGTATTGGGAACAGACAATCCGGAATCGAAAGTCATTTATTACATGCGAACACGGTGAAGTATATAGTGACTCATTTGTACTTATTTATCCGGCGACTTCGGCGCGGGCACGGAATAATTCATCAGAAAAAAAAAAAAAAAATTACCAAATAGGTTTCGATGAGCGCCGTTGCGGCCATCAGTGGCTCATTCTCGCCGACCATAAGTAATACATGAAATACGGTAAAACCAATCGGAAAAATTCCAGCGAAAATATCTTTCGTTAAGCATGAATCATTGATGAATCGCGTCAACGAGACGCGATCCATTTATGGCTCATGCCTAAAAAAAGTAATTTTCTTATTGGGAACCATTTTTGCTCTGGTATAAGTTATTAAATAAAGTACTGTATTGCTGCCCATAGAATTATGCATGGGCCGTGCTTGAACTATGTATAGTTACTTATAAACCTCACCGTCTAGAATTAAAATGAAAAAAAAAATGGAATTTGTACTGTTCTCATAATCACATGCCACATTTTGGCATTATTATACTATTTCACTATTGATCAAAAAATTTTGCTCAGCTTGTTCATTAAACTCATAATCAACACCATAATAATACACCGCTTATGAAGAACATGTTGATTCCAAAAAAGGATTTCAACGAATTTTATAATAACATATCATTTGGTTAAATAATATATTTTTATAATAAATCATCAATCGAGTGATTATGTCGTTATATAATGCTCTTATTTAGTTTTTATAAATCATTTTTTTGTGGAAAGATGTGTTTTTGATAAAGTATGACCCACAGATGGGAGGGGCTAAACGGCGCGATCCATCAGTGGGCAATACTTGGTAAAATAGCATTTGGTATATTGATTTGTGGTGATGCACGATCTGCATCACTTTACTCATATCCTGCTATTCTACGTAATATCCTTGTGCCATTTTAAACTTTCTGTTGAAGTGCATTGCTCCTCATTCGTCAAAATTTAAGACGTCAAGTCCAAGTTATATTCTACCCAACATTTTTGGTATGTGTCTGCAAGTTATGATAATGTTAAGGAAGAACAAACGATTACGAACTTATTCCACATATTGCAAGATTTATCTACCAAGCTTTCGCTATGTACATCTTTTGAATATATCAGAAATTGATATTCACAAGAATGTTTTAGTCTAAAAACGTTAATACTGGCTCACTCGACCAAAGATCGGTTTGTAAGGTCCGACGATTTACAATATTCGCTCAACAAGATATCCCGGCATAGTTTTATGGACAATAACAATAACATAACAAAAATTCAATCATTGTTGTATTCCTTTCTTAAATTGTCTTAGAAACCTGTTCCTTTTCTTGTCGGTATGTATATTTGTGAACTTTTTTATGACCTCTCATATGAGTGGATCGCCCTGGACAAGGCCCTGTACCAGTGACCACTCAAAGACGAACAGGATTAGTGTTGTTGTCTAAACATCTTTCAACGGAATCAGTTATCAATCGCGCAATTGCAAAAAAATTCCGATCAGTGTTGGCAACGCGTATTGTTATTTATACCAACTTATCAAATATATTCAATCAAAATTTTTAATTTCCCAAGCCCGAGACAGTTTGGTTTGGCGGTACTACCCTCCAACGAGTAATATTTAACAAAACATGTTTTGGGGAAGGAACCGACTAGCGGCAACTTGTTCGCAGAGATCTATAAGAAAAACAATTTAAACCACAGATAAGCGTCAGATCTAGGATTGATTTTCAAATTGATATATTTATTAGTCACAGGTCACGGAAAAATAAATAGGTAACTGTTACCGTTGATATGTCTGAAACTTGTTTTTTTTGCTCCCAAAATCTGATAAAATGTAACGAGGTGGTAATTGCATTTTTGTTAGGACGGAGTCACTGACAGTCAGGACTTTTTTAATATATTCATTGCTTTTCTATTGGTATCAGTGATTGTAAATGGTGATTCGGCTCACACCCGCCCGACTTGGTGGCTGTGTCGGTTACGTGATAGTTTCGTGCTCGCCCGTTTCACTACCGAGGACTTCAGCGCGGTACCTCGCGGGTAGCTGTAACACACGATACATATTCTGTTTTGTAGGTAATTTCGTGCATAAGCCCCCCAAATGGTACCAAGACAAGCTGAAGCCAAAAACTCGAAGAACCCTAAAAAAAAGCTGTTCTAGTCGACCAATGCTGCTGCATTGAGTTATATATTTTCTAGGACGATAATTGCAAATACGCTTCGATTGAAACCTACCGGGGTCACATGAGTGCATGTTTTTACCGAAACTATTTGGATCAGTAATTTGCATGAATCACTTACGCGCTCAATGAAGCTGCTTATTTGGCCCAAAAAATCACTGCTTGCTTTGATGATTTAAAAACCGGAATACGCGAAGTATGATTAGATGGATATCGTGTTAATCATAAATTGCCACTTCCTTGTTGTTGAGGTATTGGATTTTGTCAAACATGGGTCGTGGATGAACCGTGGAAATTGATAAAACCTTGTTATCAAATGTACTTTGTATTTTGCCAAGCATAAGCCATGGATGAATGGTGGTTACGATTCATCCATGGCCTATGATTGGCAAATACAATGTGTTAAGAGGTAAATGTACAATTTTCTGAACTAGGATAGTAGGTTAGATATATTTCATTTTCTCCTAGAAACTAGGTCAATTTTTCCACAAAATTGAAATGTTTCCAAAATATATCTCCAGGGTTTAGAATGTATAAGTTTGCTGTATAATATGAATTCGTTGAAAGCAAATGAACACAACAAGACAGTTTCTGCGTCGTACTAACGTGGCATTTTTGCATGGTATATGAGAATAAAATTGGTTAGATATAAATGATAGTACAACCTTTTCTCTGATTCAGCAACAAACTCGGAGATTTAAATTGCTTCTATGCCAATATTCATAATTTTTGTCCAGACTGTGAACTTCTACTTTAACCATACAAAATTTTGATCTATAGACGATAAAAACATGCGATGTTTCAAAAAATATAAAACCAAACGTTAATTTTGCAAAATATAGAAACGCATTTTACTTTTATTTTAAAACCACTTATAGTTTCTGTTTCAGATTTACAAAATCATCATAAATTAATATGCGTATAAGAACTTTATTTTTATCGATTTCACTCGAACATTTAAAAATAACAAACAGCAATGGAAGCCTAAATTAAATATAAACTTTACATAAAATAAGTTTGCATATTTTATATTGCAAAACAAAGATGTGAGCAATATTTTTCTTAATAAGAATACAAAAACAGTGGTAACAAATATTTACATCGATTTATGAATGATATATATATATATATATATATATATATATATATATATATATATATAGAGAGAGAAACAATATCTTTGTTGCATATTAAATTGCTATATAAAAATAAGACTAGGGCCTAAGGTTATAAAGAATCGTATGAAAGATATCAAACATGTTTCAAGTTCCAATTTTACGCAAAATATTCTTTAATCTAAAGTTTGTTTATTAGATAATAATCTAACAAAATGTGCCCTTTTTATTGTATTTATTTATATACAACATTTATATAAATGTATGTATAGTCAACGCCTTAAATTGATAAATGCTAACTTGTGAACCGAGCCGATAATAAATGTTTCATCTGTGGCTCATACTTCTCAATCTTCCGATTTGAGCAAAAGATTGATTTATTTTTGGTTGAATATTGCTTAAAAATTGTTGAAAATGAAAAAAAACATTTTATGGACTTTTTAAGTAAGAAAGCAGATAGTTGATCTTATTTTCATAAATAATAAAATATATAATTGTATATAAAATATATATATTTCTGAGAAAAGTCAGCACGCAAATGTTTTTTTTAACAAATATATAATGCAAAATATATAACTATTGGGACACGATTGTCATGGAAGACATATTCTTCCTGGTGGCTAAAAAGAAGAAAAAGAAAAAGTAAAAAGAAAAGAAAAAGTAAAACGATTTCCTGCCGTAGAATTTATGTTTATGTAGCCGTCTTTGGCGACTAGACTGCTAAATTTTTGGGAGAATTTCGCAAACCCCCAGGAATGATTTTTGGCAAAATTTTCTCCCCCGCAAAAAGCTACTGAAACATGATCACGAAGCAAAGTCCAAAATTTTAACCACTCGAAAAATGTGATATCACACACTGTTATAAAATCATGTCAAATGTAAATGAATTTGTTAGTACTTTTGTTTATATTTATGTCTATTAAACAATGTTTTGTCAAGTATGGGTCACTGATGGATCGTGCCGTTGAGGCACGGTCCATCTGTGACTCATGCTTGATAAAACATTATCTTTTATTGGATTGCTTTTTTATATTACACATACATAAGTAAAGGTATTGTTTTAAAATTTAATCTCTCTGTTAAACACGGGCCGTATATAGTTCGCTTTGTTTAAATACGATTTATATATGGGCCTTGTTTTTTTTTAAATCGCAAATAAATATCAGAAAATATAAATTGGTTTATCATGGAAAAAGGTCGTTTGAAATACAATACAAGTCTTTTAAACGAAATCATTGGCCTAATAAGGAGATATTTTATCCTCAATAAGATCTCGTGGTCATATGGAATCGGATACTGCATGAAATACCACACCATAAAATTATATTAACCGACTGAAAAAATTCGCAAATGCGCGCGTAGGAAAATTTGCAGAAATCAAAAGAGCACGCCGCGCGGCGTGACTCAAAAACAGATATGACGTCATAGTGACCTAAGGATAAAATGCGTCGGTGAACGAGTATATATAGAGGTCGATATCGAGGAATCATGTATTCAAACAATTTATGTTGTTAGTGGTCTATTGGTAGAACTGAAAAGTTAACAACTAAAGGAATCTTCGAAGAAAATATTTTGCAATATCGAGGCAAATAAGTTCACTGTTGGATAGAAACCACCTCATATATTGGAAAACTTCAATACAGGTAATTAAAAACAATTTCGTATAATTGAAGTGCGCGTGTCCGCGTTTTCTTGAAAATACTATACCATTTGGCAAATGGATATTATAATTAAAAGCTCGATAAAACTTTGGTTTGTGCAAAAGTGAATTGTATTGAAACCTTAATGCTAGGTTGTCGTTTTAATACGGTTTGGAATCAATTTAAATATGTATTGGATCACTGTTGTAAAAATATGGTAAAATTGCCGCGATTTGACAGTATTTTTTTGCCATTTTGAAATAAAACTATGCTATAAAATCAACTTTTCGGTCAATTATAATCTGTTGATGGAACGCACCGGTGAGGCGCGGTCCATCAAAAGCTCATAATTGGCAGAAATCTACAAATTAGGACGAATATTGGAAATATACTAATACTGCAAATGACCAGCTAACGTAGTGTACTTTTGTTACGTTGTTCAAAATAACCTCACTTTTCACCAGAAAGCGAATGATTTTTTCCTTGAATCATACTGATATTATATAGAAATTTCTTTGTGTCAAATACGGGATTTAAAGCATAGTCACTAATACCACATACATCAATTAAAGAAATTTAATTAAAAAGAAAATGACAAAAAACTTAAAGGGCGTTAAATGCGTCAAAATTTGTCGTTTCCTAATATTTTAGTGGTGACCTTTTAGATTGTATTATGTTATTGGTCAGTCGCATATGACCTAAAGAATTACTATTGCTTATAATACGCACCTTGAATTCGCTGGCAGGTTTTCTTAATTGCTATTGATTTTACAACACAAATTGATGAATACCTTCATGTTATAATTTAGATAATTCGGTCAGTATTTTGTTGGAAATATTAATTAAAGTTTTGTGGGATTAGTAGCAATTTGTTCTTTTCTTAGAAAATAAGAAAATACGTGCAGTGAGGAAAATTGTAAAATGTATAAAGTTTTAATGCGCTAGTCAAACTGCTCAATTGGTAAATTTTTCGTTTTCTGTTTATTTATGTGTTAGAAATTAAATCTTTTTATGCAAAATTATGCAAAACAGATTTCTCATTCATCTGTTTGCAATTTTAAAAATATGAACCCATCTCCTCGGTATGATATTCGATCCTAATCGAACACGGCATCATTATTATATTTCAGGCAAGTGCCACATATGTTCTGAGCCTCTGCAGCGCGATGTATTTGTGGTGTATACTTTACAAATATGTTTTCAACACACATCACCTGACCATTATAGTGTGTTCAAAAATCAAAAGCTTGAAGGGTGTTACGATTAAATTTTACGACACATTTTCGATTGATCGATTTACGTGAACATGCATATCATTTTAACTCTTAATCGATTTAGTCACCTACTATTACAAGAATTTTTTGTTCAATTGCCACCAGCGCTCGCGGCAAATTTCACAAAAAAAGGTCGTGCAAATTAGGATATAAAAGAAATCTTCCACTACTGCAAACCTGCATTATCGATGATTAAAGTTAAGTAGGCTTCAGAGCTTGCGAGAAGTTTTAAAGAAGCAATTTTTCAAAGGAAATTTGTTTTTGTCACCAGATATATAAAAAGAAATAACAAGCAGAACTAAGATGGCTCGCGGAAATATTATACTTCTGGTTTTGTGTGGCGCAAGCATGGCTTTTGGATTCTTTCCAAACGACAGGAAGAATAAACGTAAGTTTTAATTTTTTCTCGTTTTTATATTTCTCAATTCGGGCGATGTTTCTTGGATTTTTATAACGGATTTATATATTTCAAATTCCGATATATAAATGAGTATTTGAAATGAAATAATTTACGTTTAAAAATTATTTGGATTTGTGAAATGGAATTTAATTAAAATTTAATTTTAATCTAATTTACAAATAAATGCTTCTAGTATTTAACTATTTGTACTAAAATGTAGATCTTTTGAGGCTCATCCCAAAAAGATTTAAATCTTTCGCAAACATATCGATTCGTTTTTTTGAAATAAAGTCGTTTTTTCCATTTTCAGCTATCACTTGCGATGAACCGGATATAGAAAACGGTGATCATACTCCCAGAATGGGGTTTTTTGAACAATGGCGGCAACCCCTTTTTGGGATTGTTACATTTACATGCAACCCAGGATTCAGACTTAATGGTCCAGAAAAGTCAAGATGTCGTTTGAACGGAGAATGGTTTCCCGAAAAACCAGAATGCGTAGGTCAGTAAATATATATATTTTTTAAATCTTTCTAGTAATTTATTGTATTTTTTTTAGCTAAATCACTCGAAGTAAATTTGGAAAAGAATCATATAAAATATACAATCAGTAACTGCACCCTGAAATACTAATCAAGACATGAAGCATGGATTTTTTTTCTTTTTTCACAATTATCTCTGCATTATTTAATCAGTGTTTTGTAAAAGGCTTTTCCACGAAAAATTATTTTAATACAAATTTTGCATTCACAGCAATTGAAGCGGAAAAGAGCGAGGCCTGCGTATTGCCAGCAATGGGTGATCATGTTGATGTCAGCCCGATGAAAGCGAAATATGAAACAGATGAAACTGTTGATTTCGCTTGCAATGGATTCAGAAAAGCTGAAGGATTTAGAAGAACGAAATGCGGGGGGGATGGAAAATTTCACCCGGCACCACCTAAATGTATCCGTAAGTGCATTATTGTAAATATTATGAATAGAAGGTCAAAGCATAGTATGGGTATATCTAATGAAGTGTCCTAATGACAGTGGCTGGAACTAATAATTATCGAATAATTTCTTTTAAAGACATGGTGCAATTGAAATGTACTCAGTCGCTAGAAAACTTTGGCTAAGAAAACCTATCAGAAATGATAATATTAAGCTCGAGTTCCGAGTTATTATAACGGCTAGCCTTAACATTTTTCAAACCAGGACTACCAATGTGAATATGCTTTGCCAGACCGGATAGCGTACGGTACAAGCCATAAAAGTGACCGTATAAACGACCACTAGTCAGGGTGACTAACTCATTCAAATGATTCACCATAAAACTATATAATATATTCATGTGTCAGTCAATCTTTTCATGAATACACTCGTCACATTCATTTCGACACATCGGGTGATTACCAGGTGCTGGTATACGACCATTCAGTTACCATTTCATAATGTTTCCTTTCTTTGTTTACGAACTTCTTACGCATGCAAAAAAATTTATCACTTGTCTATAAAAATCAATATTAAGAATAAAAAATCAATAATATAATATATAAAAAAATATTAATTACTTTATTGGGACACATAAAATGATCTCACGAAGGAAATATTTTCTTTTTTGTTTTATGACCGACGCTGAGTCAGGAAAATTGCGATTTGCAGGCAATTTTATTGCTACGACTATAAAATAAAAATTCTATTTTAATATTTATTGCATATAAGTATCGGATAAAAAAAACAATTCTCAATTTCATAACTCTGAAATTTTACTTGAGTTTTTGTAATCACCTAATCAAAAATATTGTTTTGTAAAGTATGTAGCACTGATGAACCTCACCTTTGCGGCGCGATCCATCAGTGACACATACTTTACAAAGAAGCGATAGATGGTTTTGCCATCATACTGGGCAGATACCACTCACTTTGTTATAGTAGGCTGTTTCTCGATTGGGATTGCGAAATAGCTCTTTTCTTTTTGAGTAGCGATTGGTTATTTCTTTTTTTGTGCTCCTTCCTTTCTGTCTTAACAAGATAGAATTTAAATCATTGAAAAAACAATAATTATTAACGTGTATTATTGACTTTAATTCAGGACCAAAATGCGCCGCTCCTGCAGTCCCAGAAAACGGTGCCATCCGTCCCAACCAGACCAGCTACTCTGTAGGTAACGTTGTCAACTTCAAATGCATGAAAGGATACAAACTTGTCGGCAGCACCAATGCTACATGCGATGAAGACGGTAACTTCACCGAACACGAAGCCAAATGCGAAGGTATGTAGTGCATGGTTTTTAGAAGTTGATACTAAATGTAACCACTATGACAAAAATGCAGTAAAATTACCGTTAATTAGCAGTGATTTCTAAAGATTCGAAACCGCATGTATGTTGGGATTTATGTCAAATATGGGCTGTGGATAGACGAGCCTGAAATGTACAATCAACAACCCATAAATGATTAAAAAGTCTCTTTTCATTCAATAGCAACAAGTAACATCCCTGCCTAATAACGAAGATATTGCTGCATTTTTGCAAAGTGTATTTGCTTGATTTGAAGGAGAATTTTCATGAACAATTATGGAAATAGCTCTTTCGATGAAATTGATTTTTAAGTTGAATTAATCATATTTTGATTATTTGTGGTTATATTTAAAAAAAATATCTGTACGAAAAATTCATACTACACCGCCATTCAAAAATGATGCTGAAATAATTGCGTCAAGATGCTTTCCACAGAATAAACTAAAATTGATTGGTAATTGTAGTAGCAGAGTTTCAAATTTGTTTATTGTTTCAGCGCTTATATGCTTGCATATTGCATGTTCGATGTTTTTGTTTGCCTTGCTGTAATACTGTTTTGCATAGTCTGCTGTTTGTAATAAGTCTCTTTACGTAGTCGTTTTATTAATAAAACGCGCAATCGGTAGTCGAGTCCATACACAAGTTATTCAACTATCGAGTCTAAATGATGAAAACCGGTATAAATCGTCTCCAGTCACCACCTTAATCGCATCCACATGCATGATTTGGATATCCAATATTAACAGCTCTTCCCGAGAGTAAAAAGATGTGCAAACGACCATACGTCAGCTACAGACAAGCGGTTGTGCCAAGAAGAAACGAGTACAAATCCGGAACAACTATCCGGTTCTACTGTGCAAATGGATACAAACTCAGAGGCCAAAAAGCTCTCAGATGTCAAAGCAACGGACAATGGTCAAGCACTAGACCAAACTGCCGACGTACGTTTTTGGTGATATGAAAACAGGGGGGATAATACAACCGCCTAGTGAAATTTCGTGATTTATATATATATTAGAGATTCACTACTCGTACATATGCTATAATGTGATTTGCATGTATTTGTTTTGCATTAACCGTATAATTGTTGCTTGAGCATTTTTTGCAATTCGCGTGCATCAAACTAATGGCTTACAACACATAGCTTGTGAATTTTAGATGGAACAGATGGAACGCGCCTGGGTGGCGCGATCCATTTCTGGCATATAATTGATGAATCATGTCTTTGTAAAAATGTTTTCAAGTCTATTTGTCGCAGTGATTGGTATGTGCCCTGGGCGATAGTAAGACTATTTTCAATTTTATCTATTCTTACTATAAATGGCAATTTTTGGTATCTCGAAATAACAATTATATTTTCATATCTCAGTTATCTACTGTAAAAAACCAGAAGACCCCGCAAATGGAAAAGTCGAGTCTGACCAAACATACTTCAGACTAGGAGACAAAATTAAATTTAAATGTAATGACGGACACGCCATGCTCGGTGATGAGGAAGCAAAATGCGCAGAAGACGGTCTTTTTTACCCACAAGAACCCTCCTGCCATCGTAAGTACCATTACTGTTAAACACGCATTAAAACAAGCAAAATGGCGGTAAAAAAAAAATCTCTGCTCTTTGACAGTAATTTAACTTGGTTTTATCGAAATGCAACTTTGAATCTGTAAAATTCCTCGGTTTAAAATTAACCCTTCACATGTAAAAAGAGAACTGAGAGGCGTGGCTCACGCTTGTGGCTCTGTGGCCCACGCTTGGGACGTGAATATAATGCGATTAGCTCTGACTAACACACTCTTCATTTTTTCTCAGGTTCATTCGTTGGTTTCTACAAATACTGAGTAGAGTGACGTCACCAAAAGCAAAATATGATTCAGCATAATATTGTCGTCAGATTTATTCAATAATCATTGCTTATGTTTTGTCATCCATAGGCCGTGGAAGGCTTGCTTTATTTATCTCTGTTTCATCCATGTCATCATTTGGATGACCATGGAAAGACTACTAACGTTTTTAAAATAAAAGCTTTTGGCCGTCAAGAATTGTTGTATAAACTTTGACCTCTGTTAATTTTTTGTCCATTTTTTCTTACTTTATTGAACTTTTGCATTTAGTCAGATCAGGAGTAAAATATTTCCGTGATTATGCTGTTATTGTTGTGTTTGTTTCTGTATATTTTTGAATTTTAACATTATTTTTTCTATTCGAAAATAAATTATATATAATAGCAAAGTATCCGACTTTGTTCTAATTGTTTTCGGATCGCAGGAATTGTTTTTTGCTTTAAGTATTATGGGTTGTAAAATAGAATATGTGGATATAGCAATAATTCAAACCACACTTATCATCCGTAATTAAAATGCAAAAAACAAAATTGTGCATGGTTGCTCCGTAGCGCCATCTGAAGGAATAAATCAATTATTCATCCATAAACGAGAAAGAATTAAAGAACTGATCCGATCAAAAGAAGTGTCTCAACGTATCGCTTCTTGTTGCCAGAGACAACTTGTGTGAAACAAAAAGTGGTAGAAGGTTTTACTAAACTTTAATAAAGCGGTTTAAACGTATTCGGGATGTTTAACCGTAAGTTGAATCCTTTTATGCGCAATTTCCATCCTTACTCTGAGTGAACTTTACTTGAAAATTAGAGGCTGACTGCTCCCACTCTTCATCACTTTTTTAAATCTTTGATGACGATCAAAATTCAGTTAAATCCGCCAATTATTGTCACAATTCAACAAAAAGGTTATTTGCGTATTTTTTTGTTGAATTCTGTGTATTTCTTCTTCAATAACCGAACTATCACAGTACACATATGAACCACGTCTCGACGGGCACAGATGGACACCAGAATGTGATCAGAGTGTCTTATATTAATATTAATTATAAAAATGCATAAAATATTCGAACAATGTTTTGTCGAAGTTTTATATTGAACGATTTTGAACTAGTACTTACTTGGGATTTCTAATGTTCACATTTGTGAAACAGTTGATCGCACTTTTCTTCCACAAGTCGAGATGTGCGAAAATTTCCTCGTATGGAGTAAAACAACTGCGCTATCGATATGCCTCAAGTTAGCACTATTCGTACGCTGAAAGTATAAATTACCCACTGCATCAGTAAAGAGTATCATTCAATTTGCGAATCTATAATTAACTTATACTTGTCTTATTCAACTATCTCTAACAACTAAAATGTCTGACGGAGAAGAAGATCAAACCGCAATCGTCTGCGACAACGGATCAGGATTAGTGAAGTCTGGATTCGCAGGAGATGACGCACCAAGAGCTGTGTTTCCTTCCATTGTCGGAAGACCAAGACATCAAGGTGTGATGGTAGGAATGGGACAGAAAGATAGTTACGTTGGAGATGAAGCACAAAGTAAGAGAGGAATTCTTACTCTTAAATATCCGATCGAACACGGAATCATCACTAACTGGGATGACATGGAAAAAATCTGGCATCATACAATGTACAACGAACTTCGAGTCGCTCCTGAAGAACACCCAACACTTCTTACTGAAGCTCCTCTGAATCCAAAAGCAAACAGAGAAAAGATGACTCAAATTATGTTTGAAACGTTCAACGTTCCAGCAATGTACGTCGCCATTCAAGCCGTACTTTCACTCTACGCATCAGGTAGAACAACGGGTATAGTCATGGATGCTGGCGATGGAGTTTCACACAATGTTCCGATCTATGAAGGTTATGCGCTTCCACATGCCATCGCTCGTCTTGACTTGGCTGGTCGTGATCTCACTGATTATTTGATGAAGATTCTCACAGAGAGAGGATATTCTTTCGTTACAACTGCTGAACGTGAAATTGTTCGAGACATCAAAGAAAAGTTATGTTATGTTGCTCTTGACTTTGAACAAGAAATGGCAACTGCTGCTTCATCTACATCACTTGAGAAAAGTTATGAACTACCTGACGGACAAGTTATTACTATTGGTAATGAAAGATTCAGATGTCCTGAAACTTTGTTCCAACCTTCATTTATTGGTAAGTTTCCAATCTTATTTTTTATTCAAACGCAAAAGCTGCAAACAAAGGTTATCAATCTTGGGTAATCCTGTATCTAGTACTGTATACGTTTTCATTGTGACATTAATTTTATCCTATTATCCAGATTTGTAGACAACAAGAGAATTATACTTAATATAAAATCATAAAATCACGAGGGAATAAGATTAGGCAATTTTGTTTTTGGAAAGTGGAACTTGGTTTCATTCATTCTTTAGGTATATTTCAAGTTTATTTAGGATTCCTTGAATTTATATCTTCTATTTTATTCAGGTATGGAATCAGCCGGTATCCATGAAACAACATACAATTCTATAATGAAATGTGACATTGATATTCGTAAGGACTTGTACGCCAACAACGTTCTCTCTGGTGGAACCACGATGTATCCTGGTATTGCTGATCGTATGCAGAAAGAAATCACTGCTCTCGCACCAAGCACAATGAAAATCAAGATCATCGCTCCTCCTGAAAGAAAATATTCTGTCTGGATCGGAGGATCAATCCTCGCTTCTCTCTCAACTTTCCAACAAATGTGGATTTCAAAACAAGAATATGATGAAGCTGGTCCTTCTATTGTTCATAGAAAATGTTTTTAAATCCCTAATAAATAAATAATGTTTTACCCAACTGTACATATAAATTAAGATTTGTGAATTGCGAATATTCTGAAATAAAATGGCAACAGCAGTTATGGTTCAAACTTGTTTGTTAATGTGAAACATTCGAAGAATACTTTAGGTGATAAATGGTATGCGGAAATGTTCGTTGATATGATCTAGGGAAGAAATCTTTTATGTAAATATATTTTGTCAAGCATTTCACTGATGCGACGCGGTCAAGTGGAAAACGGAGTTAAACCGCTGTGACAAATTGCCGTGAGTGGGCGCCCAAGGCGGTGTAAAATTATGTACTACTTTTTGTGTCCTTTTAGTCGCCTCTTACGACATGCTGAAAATACCTTAAGACTATTCCTAAAGTCTTACCGTCTGGGCTGTCTTGTTTAAATTTCATTGAGGCCATTTTGATACGAAACAAAACACCGGTATAAAGATAGTAAATTGTAGTATTCAAACCTAAAAATAAATAAAGACCTTCAACCAGATGCTTCAGTGATTTCGATTTTCCAAAGTCTGACATAATGCGAACCTTATAGACTCTTGCACAGATATGACTGCTCGACTGAATAATATGTGATATGAAACCAGATTTGTAATTTGAAAAAACACTGTGGTACTGATAGGAAAGCGATCGCTGATCAATATTGAGATGAAATTATAAAATCGACTCTTCAGATTTCCTTTAAGTACTGACTGTTGCTGGAACGCTCCGCCGAGGTGCGGTCCATCAACAGCTCATTTTTGGCATAAATCTCCTCAGCATGATGGTTTCGTTTTCGGAAATATACAGCAAACGGTAAATTTCTCACAGTGCTGTGCTTTTTAATATTGAGTTGTTCATTAAAAAAAGAATAATTGAAATTAGGATATGGATTTCTATTATATAGTTACCAACAGAGTCACAAGTTTTTGTGATGTTTAGAAAAAAGAAGAAAAAAAAACAATGGTATTTAGAATCAAACCTGTTCAAAGCTGATGAAATGGACAAATTCCAAAAAACGATAAATAAGTGTCTATTTCATTAATTCTAATCTTAAATATCGAGGTGATATTAAGAAATTTTTGGTGTAGTGGAATGATTTTTGTCGTCAAATTTATGACGTAATAATGATGCGCTTAGCACAGACTATTCGCATCAGCTATAAAAATATCAACATGCAAAATGAAGTTAAAATTAATGTTTGTTAGGCTTATTCCTATTGAGTTCGTAGTTATTTATATATAATGAGAAAGGATCTCACTAGTCAAAAACGGGACATTTGATATGTTCATGGAAATAGTGATTTGTTTCAAATCGGAAAAATATCCGAATTAGATTCGAATATCAATTGATTAGGTTTTACTCAGTCCCCAGTCCACAGATATTTTATTAGATGCTAGTTAACGTAGTGGCCGCAATGTTTCTCAAACTTTTTCATTTTAATAATAAACAATTCATTTCGCAATAAAAATGGAAATTATATATAATATATGCATTATTTTAGTAATATACATATATCTATATTTATAGTTTAAAATTCTATATTTATAATAAAAAGCAATAGTTCACTATAAATAAAAATTACTCTCTATATTCCGTCTTTTACCAAATATCAATTCAATCCCAAAAGCAAATTAGCAAATTCCCAATTTTCGTTTCATGATTTTTACATTTGCTAAAGAAGACATGCTTTGCAATTTGCGTAAAATCGTCTACAGTACAAGTTTTTATTATTTTTGATTCAGAATATTCGAAAATCGCAAGTCGTTTTTTTCAGATTTTAAGAGATTTTCAACACGAGTCTTACAAAACCACTAATGTGCAAATTAAGAGATGCGTAAGTGCAGAAATGAAGATTGAAGTATGCAGAAATCAACAACACGTTTGCCAGAGCAGTTTGAAAACAATAAAGAAATAAGTATAATTGTATTAATAGTTTATTTTAAAGAAATTGCATCGTTTCTTAAAAGGCTTTTTTATACAGAATCGTGTTCAAGTATTTTACGTCAAAATCTGCCACAATAAACCAGCCAATAAGTTTAATCCTAAAAACATTTTCTATGAACAATAGAAGGACCAGCTTCATCATATTCTTGTTTTGAAATCCACATTTGTTGGAAAGTTGAGAGAGAAGCAAGGATTGATCCTCCGATCCAGACAGAATATTTCCTCTCAGGAGGAGCGATGATCTTGATTTTCATTGTGCTTGGTGCGAGAGCAGTGATTTCTTTCTGCATACGATCAGCAATACCAGGATACATTGTGGTTCCACCAGAGAGAACGTTGTTGGCGTACAAGTCCTTACGAATATCAATGTCACATTTCATGATAGAATTGTATGTTGTTTCATGGATACCGGCTGATTCCATACCTGAATAAAATAGAAGATATAAATTTGATGGGCCCTGAATGAACTTGAAATATACCTACAGAATGAATGGCGCCGTACCAAGTTTCACTTCCTAAAAACAAATTTGCCTAATCCATATTTCCTCGTGATTATATGAGTTTATATCAAGTATAATTATCTTATTGCTAACCAATCTTGATAATAAGATAAAATTAAATGCCACAATGAAACCGTATGTAGTACTAGATACTGGAGTGCGAAAGATTGAGAAGATTTGTTTGCAGCTTATGAGTATGAGTAAAGGATGAGATTGAAAACTTACCAATAAATGAAGGTTGGAACAAAGTTTCAGGACATCTGAATCTTTCATTACCAATAGTAATAACTTGTCCGTCAGGAAGTTCATAACTTTTTTCAAGTGATGTAGATGAAGCAGCCGTTGCCATTTCTTGTTCAAAGTCAAGTGCAACATAACATAACTTTTCTTTGATGTCACGAACAATTTCACGTTCAGCAGTTGTAACGAAAGAATATCCTCTCTCTGTGAGAATCTTCATCAAATAATCAGTGAGATCACGACCAGCCAAGTCAAGACGAGCGATGGCGTGTGGAAGAGCATAACCCTCATAGATCGGTACATTGTGTGAAACTCCATCGCCAGCATCCATAACTATACCCGTTGTTCTACCTGATGCGTAGAGTGAAAGTACGGCTTGAATAGCGACGTACATTGCAGGAACGTTGAACGTTTCAAACATAATTTGAGTCATCTTTTCTCTGTTTGCTTTTGGATTCAAAGGAGCTTCAGTAAGAAGAGTTGGATGTTCTTCAGGAGCGACTCGAAGTTCGTTGTACATTGTATGATGCCAGATTTTTTCCATGTCATCCCAGTTGGTGATGATTCCGTGTTCAATCGGATATTTAAGAGTAAGAATTCCTCTCTTACTTTGTGCTTCATCTCCGACGTAACTATCTTTCTGTCCCATTCCTACCATCACACCTTGATGTCTTGGTCTTCCGACAATGGAAGGGAACACAGCTCTTGGTGCGTCATCTCCTGCAAATCCAGACTTCACTAATCCTGATCCGTTGTCACAGACGATTGCGGTTTGATCTTCTTCTCCGTCAGACATTTTGTTTTAGAGTCAGTTGAAACGATATTCAGGAATAAATGAACTGATTCAAGAACTGGATAATATTCCAATACAACAAACTGCTCAATTTATATGTAATTCATTGATAAAGGTGCTAACATACTTTTTCCCACGTTCTATCACGCGTTCACTTTACCTTATTTGGTGAAGGTTGCGAATAGCGAAGATGCGACATCGCACTTATTTGTTGAGTAAAAACTGTTGGCAGCTGTGGTAAAGTCGGCTACGCTCGCTTTTTTATGTCAATAGATCCCAACATTGCATTCCTAATGGTTTTTAAAATCGATGATTTTCATAATCGCCACAGAAGAATTTTAAATTATATCATATTACATTTTATTTCCCAAGTATATTGCGCACCTCGTTTTGTATTTACCTATGATGATACCCCCTGTTATTCGACACATGAGAATGGACTTGCATAATGATTGAAATTTATTATATACAGATGGATTGATTGTTGAATGGAAACCTAGCCGGCGATAGGTTCACTTCATCATTGGTTATAACTTTCTTTAATAACTGTGCTTATGCATGTAAAAAGAAGTACCAATTAATTAAAAACAATCCTCTCTTAACCTTTGCCTTTTTGCCAGACAAAAATTATTTTTATACGATTTTGATATTCAGTATGTACGATGTATTTAAATTGGGAAATCTTCTCAAATATGGACAAATGCCGATGTCTTAAGAATAAGATTTTAGAATACTTTCTCTAAAAGATAGCTGAGCATATAACAAACTTGAAAACTGTGATGAAGTGAAGGGTGTCCGCGATTCCCCAGTATAAAATATTGTGGTATGGTGACGCGCACCACATGTGACAAAGCACTAGGGCAAAAATATTATACTGTGCTATGAAGATGTCTTCTTCAGTTTTTTTTTTTTTAAAGATTTTTATCAATTTTTATGTGAAAGATCGCCTAAACCTCCACCATATGGGATGGGTATTCCCAATTTGCGAGCACCTTGGTTCAGCAACAGAGTCTATAGTATCTTCTAATGTAATCTTATTCTTTTAAAACAATCCAAACAGCAATGGATGACAATAATACAATTGTATATTTACTGATTATAAGTCGTACAATAAAAACATATTAGAAGTAGGAACAATCTCTGTAAAATCATCTTCCAGCTTGTTCTATGTAAAGTCTGAATGAAACTGAAAAAAGTAATGATGTGATTTAATTAAGGTGGATAGCGAACTACCGATGTACGCCAAAATCTCCGATTCAATCGAAATTTAGTTTTGTCAAGCACGAATCACAGATGAACCATGCCTCTCAGGACGCTTTCTCAGGATATTTTAGATTGGGCTACGCTATGTACAAGTGAGGTAAGAATACAAAAGTTTGGCTGAATTCTACAGAATGTTCGTTTCTACAGAGGTTTCAAAAGATTTTTTTTATTCGCATGCGACAGTTCAAACACCTTCAATATATCACTATTGACAACCATGCCGTTCATTCATCATCATCAAACAACCCAGGGTGTAATAACTTGGGTCTACGCCGAACTGGAAAGATCGTATCGTTCAAACAGCTCTAACCATGGCCGTCTATGAATGACTGAGTAACGAAAAGTAATACTTCAGCAAAATGGGCCAAGCTATAAGAAGAGAAATTCGTCAGGTAAAAAGGTTTCAAAATCCCAATTATATGATTGTATCGAATTTTAAAAAAAAAAGTTTAAAAATTTTATGAACATTGTCACATCGTTTATGAACATTGAGATAATAACAAAGTATCGGTAGTGGAATATTACCAACTTCACGCCATATTGAATAAATCAATGATTTTGGGTCTGAAGCGCAATTAATTGTTCTTTTTCATTGGGTCGACTCAAACTCGCTTATAGCGAATTTTAATTAAAATTTAATGAAATTCAGTACTCGATTCAAATTTATCTAAACAATCAATACATTTTATTGAACAGATTTTCAAAACTTACAAATGCAATCTGGTTTCGTTTGAAAATCAAATTTTCCGTCATCTCCACATTTTGCTTTATCGTCTCCGACCAATTCCAGGTAAGATCGAAAGCACCTAAATTTGATTCTCGTTCCGGATTCATACTCTTTCCGATCAGGATATATTTTGATTCTGCGCTGTAACAATGGCCGAGCACACTTTTTCCTTTCTTTAATTATACCTAGAACAAGACATAAAATAATTCATGATTAAATAATAAAAAAGATACACCGACGGATAAATGACGGTACCGAGATGATCAAAAATCAACCAATCGCTCGGGGCACAATACTGACAACACCGACTTATTCGAAATGTGTAGACAGAAAATTGCGCTTGGTTTCGACTGATATATTTCGAATCGTATAACCAGAACCAGATAATGTGACAAAGAGTATATTTAGGCAAAACAAGCTTTTCAACAATTTTTATATCTTGCCTGTTGTAAAACAGGTTTATGGCTACAAAATATGCAAAAATCGGCTTTAGACCTAGGTTTGGTGACTTTTCGCAGTATTTTGACTGGACTAAATATAAGATATAAAAACTTTAACTGCACCTTAATCGGAAAACTTTTCGCAAGAAAAAAAATGAGCGAATTATTTAAAAACAACGTTTTTGATTGATATAAAAGACTACAATGCGTCCATGATTTTGAAACCAGTACGAGGGGCCTCCAATACTCTGGGTTCAGATTTATTTAAAAACGTGCTAGGCGAGACCATTTATCTTGATCTTGAAGGTACACCTCAAACTTTACGAAGAATAGAATTTTACTTACATTCCGGTGTCTTGATATGAAATCGTCCGTCTATTTCACAAACAGCTGATGTTTTCCCATATATTTGATATTCAGAATCACAAGTAAAATCAACTTTCTCCCCAATCTGATATATTTTTTTGCTCGGATTCATATTTAGTGCTTTGGATATATCTCGCGGTGCTTCGCATTCTTTCGGCGGTTCGTACTTTGCATCTACATGGAGGGAATCGAAAATCGAGTCAGTAGAAATCATTCACTTGCGTATATAGATTTGTGCCATAGACTCCACCCGTCGACCAAAAAAACGTAGAAGAGTCTTTACAGTGCTTTAAAACGAAGGAAATGACAAAACTTTGTCCGGGTACTTGTTATTTCTCAAAATCAGCCATTTTTTGGAAAATATATGTCAATTCATTGGTTATAGTTTAGTTTTATGGGTGGAAATAAATGGAATTTTTCGTAAATTTGACAATATTGATTTATAAATGAATATCGCTAAACAAGCAAATTGGTAAAAAACTAATAAAAGATGAACGAAAAGTGCCTGCCTAGAAGATAGATTTGTCCCCTCCTTCGGATCAGTCATTTCTACCAGAAAAAAGTCAACCAATTCCAGGCCAGAATCCGTTCGCGTATGAAAGCATTTGTCAGAGATGAAGGGAAGAAATTTACAAATTTAGATCAATAGCATTATAATGAAAAAAATTACCGATTCTTCGGCAGATTGGCGGGTCGGGCACAAACTTTCCAGTTTCCTGACAAACTGAAGAATCGTACCCAACCAACTGAAATCCGTCAACACAAGCAAATATTATGAGTTCACCAGTGACGTACTCCGGTTGATCTTCAATCATTCGAGCGAATTCTGATATTTCTGGTCGTTTGCACGAGTCTGCAAAAGTCAAAAGATCAATCGTTAACTGAACGTTTTTTCGACAACCTACTGCAACTGATTAAATGGTGATATTGTTGATGGCGCTAAGACTTATCAGCCGCGAGAGGCTCTCTCAGTCCTTGGCAAAAGAAGGTTGAGCGCGCAATAAGCTTTGGGAACAAATTCAATTTGAGAAAGAATATCTTCTCACATGCCCACTTTCGGTATGAGGTTTCTAGCTGCACGCTTGCACATATGGCGACGATAGCTTTGCCCCAGTGGCCACACCTCTGCTACAATAGCTATAGCTTTGTCGTAGCAGCTATAGCGTTGTCATAACAACCACAAATTGTCGCAACGGCTGCAGCTTTACTTTCAGCTTTCTTCAGCTTTGTCATAACGGTTATAGCTTTGCTAAAGCGTCTATAGCTGACCATTTTCACCAGTGATCTTTTCATTGTGGCCAGAGCTTTGCCATAATGGCGACAGCTTTATCATTGCGACTGCAGTGTTGTCGTAGTGGCTACAGCCTTGTCGTAGTGACTGCAGCTTTATGACCTTTATGTAGCCGTTGTAACAAGTAAGTAAACCCAGAGTCACATTTTAATAAATAGGCGTTGCAAACTTTTTTGTGCTCAAAATTACACAGCACAGATGCTAAAGCTGTAGCCGTTATGACAAAGCCATATGGCAAAGACGAGATCAATGCGGCAATTTGAAGCCGCTCTGGCAGAGACGAAGAAGCTGCGGCAAATCTGTAGCTGGTATGACAAATGCTATGGCCGAAATGGCAAAGCTAAAGCCGCTGTGACAAAGCCGTAGCCGCTAAAGCGAAGCTGTAGCCGCTATAGCAAATCCAGCTGTATCCGTTATGACAAAGTAATAGCCACTACGACAAAGCTATAGCTTTGCCATAACGGCTACAGCTGTGTCATATCGACTATAAACTACGTTAGAGCTATGGGTTTTTCATAATGACTACATAGAATGAAGGCCACAGCTTTGTCGTGTGCATGCGTTGCCCTGTTTCATCTTACATTATACCGCAGACAAACTTTCATTGCCTACAATTTGATGAGCAAAATGTTCCAATAAGGATTTAGCTCATTGAGAGTCGTTGGATATCACGGATATATATTACAGAAGATAGACCATAAAAATCTCGTTGAGTCGGTTAATCAATACGGTTTCACACACATTTTCCAAGCATAAAACATTATTACCGTTCTCAACAGAATGGAAGGCCTAATATTCAATAAAAAATAAAACGCAGCGGCCTAGACAGATTAGCGGTACCTAGGTAGATTACTGATTATTTCCGTACCAAGTCAAATTTTGCGACCTTCGGTCACCAGCTAAAGGACGTATTACATTAAGAAATCGATCACGCGTAAATTAATTGTAATTATAATTATAAACATTGTTAATTGCATACTGTGAAATAAAGTTCATATAATTTCATTTCATTTGACGATTGTACGGGTCTTTGGTTGTTACACACTGACAATGCCTAAGCCGTTTGAGCGTCGAATCCATATGCGAACAAATGGTTGCTGAATTAGGCGTGTAAAATCAGGCCAGAGTCTATTGTGAACAAAGTAAAAAGTTCCACGAACGGCGGCAAAGAATTGGATGCCATGAGAATGCCCGCTAGCTCGCGACTTTCTGGCGTAAAGAAGAAATCCCCAGCAGTTGGTTTACACCGTTTATTTTCCTAAATGTACTGCAGGGAAGGTAGGAAGCAGCGCTCTTGTGTACTGTACATGGGTTTCTGTTTTTACCATTCTTCAACCATTGAGCAAACCGGGGAATCGCACTATGTGGATATTAACACTGAAGTTAATGAAACTCCTTCAAAGGTACATAACAAAGTCATACTATTCGAATACTTACGATTCTTCAACGTACTGTATATATTGAATGGTATAATAAACTAACTATCCGATACACGTACGTATGTCTACTACTCGCGCGTTAAAAGCGAATGTATTCACAAAAATGGCCGTGTTGCATTGTACCGTTCACGGGTATCCCGCATCGACAAGATACTTTTTCACTATACATGACGCGTCTAAAATGGACCAATTATTAGTTATTATTGAATCCAATATATGTTCACGGGTGGGCAATAAGCGATAAATCAAAACCATCCCTCTCCTAAAAAATTCCAAATTCCAATGTGTGCATTAGATTGTTATTGGATTGGTATTTCGCGGGTTTTCTATATTGCGTATCGTAATTCAATTGCAATCCGATAATGGGTTAGGTGGTTGTATGCACATTTACACCACAGTTAGGATATAGTTCAATTCACATTCTATTCCTGGAAAAATACACTTTACATTTAACACTTACATTTTACACACAGTGGAGCAGGGTTGTCAAATTTTCCATTATTAAAACATTCAGCTCGATCACTTCCAATTAGTTTATAATCTTGTTCGCAGTCGAAATTTATTGTTCCTCCGGCAAATACTATATTGTCGCGAGCTCCGAAGACCAAACCATGTTTTGCTAGTTTTGGTACTCTGCAGTATCCTGAAAAATATAATAAAAATAAGAAGGTCTTTTCAGAATAAGTTCTCGAAGTTCGCTCTGGGGAAGACGGCCGCGGTTTTTAAAATGAACCAACTAACGGTCACTCAATGGCAAAAGAGCTACTACGAGGTGTAATACAAGCAACTGCACTCTAAAATACCCAAAAAAGAACCGAACGGCTACAGTAAAGTACAGTAAGTGATATCTGTCCTGTTAGCATTTATGACGCGCAGAATGAACGTTATGACAATTGACACACTCACTACGGGGGTTAATAGAGAGAAGTGTAAAATTCATTGTTTATTCAGTGGTTGTAATAGTTAACAGAGCTCTCTTGTAGTCCGGTAATAAACTTTTCTGTTTAGAACATTTCGATCGGGGTGGAAACGTGTGAAACGAAATCAGTGTACTCAATTGAGATTTGACATTTCATTCGATATTGATTTGAAATGAGCAAATTAAGTTCGAATCAAATATGTAATCGGATTAGATGGGATCAGGTATTGTACATCTCTAGTTCGTTCGTTCCTTATGGTTGAAATTTATTGAAGAAAAATAATAATGCTAAACTCACTTAGGCATTGTGGAACACCAGGAGATAGCAGACCATCCTTGTCACAATAGGCTTGGTCATCACCCAACATTGCGTACCCACGATTGCATTTGAATTTCGCGCTTTTGCCCAGAATCATAGAACCATTTTTATGATTAGCTTCCACAATTCCGTTTTCTATTTCAGGAACAAGACAAGTTTTCTGTCGCGTAATTACATTAACATCTTTTGAGCAAAATGGTACATCGGGAGGTTGCAACTTTCCATCCTTTTGGCAAACACTTGTGTTACTTCCGTGCAAGATGTAATCTTTATCGCACAAATATACTACTTTATCTCCTTCTCTTAAATATCTCTCTCTGCTGCTAATACGCCCGTTCTTGAGAAAAGATGGAATCTTGCAAATTTCCGAGGAGGTATTTCTTGCAAATGCTAAATTATAGAAATGAGTTTGTGTTACATTTTAGCCAGCAAGAGACATTTTGTCCCCTTATAGGTTGTATGTTTTGCCCGTTTAAAGATACAAGGGCGATGTACTGTGCTCTTGACCACAATAATAACGGATGTAAAAGATTTATAGTTACAGGATGGAAAAATAACTGCTATTTTAAGTCTGAAAATACGCCACATGCCTATAATGTTTCCTAAGAAATGTATTGGTCAGTGGCAGATTAAATGCAAATTTGCGTGTATTCTCAAAAAGGACATATAATTTTTGTTGCTAATTGAACATATATGACGTCACAATGCAATATTCTTGTCCGAAAAATCTTTTTCCTACGGTTCCGGTCAGTGGCGTATTCAGCCCCCGGCGCCCCAACCTCGGCTGTGATTATTGGTAATTGTAGTAAATTTTAAGTCGGTTTTAAGCATAATTTTAACCGTTCTACGTTTACTTACACATTATAAATCGTTCTCCGACTTCAAACGACCTCATTCCCGAGGCTACAGTTTCATCCTTGCCCGGCGTACATGTTGGTATGGTACTGGAGAACTTCCCACTTCGTCTACACCGAATTTGACTTTTACCTTTCAAGACATATCCTTCATCGCACGAATATTTTATGACCTCACCGTATCTCACAACATCTTGATACTTATAGTCACTATGTCCATTTGTTGGTGGTGCAGGTACCAAGCAACCTTGTTTTTCTGCGCAGATATTGAAAACATATACAAGTAATGGTTAGTTAATATTGATATTAATAAAATAATAATGATGATAACGCGATATAATTAATGCATTTATATCATTTAAAAAACTGAAAACTATTCACCCCTTCGGATTTAAAAGCATAAGTTAAAGCACAGAATGCAATATACATTTATAAAGCATTGTCCAAAAATTCAAACTTAGTTGAAATTTAATGCTTTTAGCACTAATTCTGAATGAATAATTGTTATACCTATACCAGTCTTTGGCTGCAAAATAGACCAATCTTAATATCATAAAAGCGCATCACAATATAGATATATTAGGAAATGACGGATAGAAAACCAGATAAATTTATCAAATCAACAGATGAAAAATTCACACCTGCATCTTTTTTACAACTTGGAGCTTGACCTGAAAAATGACCTCCTTTTTGACAAATTAGTTTTGCTTTTCCTATCAGGTCATAACCAGTCCTGCAGCTGAAAGTTATCGTCATTCCAATTGACACCGCAGATCCTTCTCCAGTATCAACATATCCATTTCTTGGTGGACGGAATACAATGCATTTTCTGTTTTCATCATTTTCTGATTTATTTTCTAAATTATTTTAGGAATCAATATTGATAACTCTGTCAAGATTTTTAATTTGGGAATGGTTTTGAAAATGACTTTTCGTTATTATCTCGTAATTAACTCGACTGTGGCAAATGCCAAGATTTGAAACGCTATTTCCTTAAATTAGTGTTTCATAAAAACTGTAGTAAAACAATTATGTCGATCCTTGCGATGTGAATGTAAGCGTTATTTTTATGTCATAAAAAAGAAAGACGACCTAACCCACACCAACAATAAAGCGGTTATATGCTAACGACAAATATTATTTAATCATTTATGTCCAATTATTTACACCCTGACAAAAGGTTCAAGAATTTTTCTGCTCACATAACCAAATTTATTTCTTATAACGTTTCGTCTGACCAAGTTAAGATTTCCTCGGACAAGCACATTTAACAATGCCAATAAAAATTAATGGAATATATATATTCTTTCTATGATATCCATGCGTCGTTCCTAAAGGTTCCACTATCACAAAGGCATAAGACAACGATAAGTAGTGGGTCCCACGTTGACCAGACGAATGGAATGCCTTACACTGTAACAATAAATGAAACTAAAGGTGGGCAATTCGATTCGGTGCTTCGAAGCACGATTAATTCGAATCGACCGTGAATCGTTCATAGGAACAAGAAGTTGTTAAGTGAGCTAGAATTTTCATTTTTAACGACAAAATCCAATCGATTTTGGTCAAATTTGACCAAAATCGATTATATCTCGTCGTTAAAATATCAAAATTGTTTCTTTTAGTGTGAATTGAAAATAACACTTCGAGCTATAAATTTCTTTATTTCCACAATGGGGACAAGTTATAATAGTAAAAATGAGATATTTGGGATTCGATCCGATTCGAAAAAATTATTCGAATTAGATTCGAATTCCAAATGATTCGGTTTCTGCCCAGCCCTAAATGCAACAAAATCACTGGTCTTTGACAGTAATTTTACTTGACGGTATTGAAAAAGAATTCAAAATTGACGTTTTTTTTTAAATTTGGAAATATGCAATTACTGCAAATGACCAGTAAATTCACTTGTACTTTTGTTACAGTGTAAGTACTTTCCCTTACCTACCTTTAAACACTCTGGTGGAGATATTGACCATTTCCCAGAACTTTTGCAAGAGATTGCTTTTCGACCCTGTAGTCTATATCCTCTATAGCATCTATATTTTACTGTAATGCCACTGAAGAAAGTTTGTTTGTTTGGTCGATAAAAGCCGTTTGCTATTTCTGGTGGCGTTTGGCAAGATACTGAAAATAAAATCAAGAATCACTTTCAAGTCGGATATTTTGTTATGCCAAGTATCAGCCGTGCATGTTTCTGCATAACGTCTCTAATTTGGGAAGTTAATTTCTTCAACTTCAAGGAACATGTCTTCCAAGGTTCGTCACTAATAAATATAGCAGTTTGAAATGCGGAATCTTCTAGTTGCTGGTTATCCTATTGCCATTGCTGGTTGAAAAGTTCGGGTTCGAATCCCGTCGAGTCCGGCTCGTTCATCCATGCCCACCACTCAATCCAGGGTGTAACAAATTGGGTAGGCCGAACTAAAACGATTATATCTCCCCAGCGACACTAACCATATGGCCACTAATATGGGGCCTTGCGCAGGATGACCCACTCCAAAAAGAGTCACCTGTTACCAGGAGGAGAGTCAAATTATTTTTACAAAAATAATTCCAAATGTAATGGTGAAAGATCGCACCTATTCAAATCTCTTAATGTTATCTAGTGTAAGGTGATGCCTTGACTTGGGCCTCTCACTCAAACGACGTTAGAAAATCAGTTTTACTCACCTCTTCTACTTTTAACACTGTTCATTAAACAACATATCAACAACACCAACAAAGGCATCAACTTATTCCGACTAAATTCCATCGCAATAGATCATTTTCATATTTTACAAAATATAATATCAGTTATAAAAGTAAAGAAGCATTTCTCATTCCAATTCTTCTTGATCAAACACGTTTTGATAAGCATGGGCAACTGATGGATCGTGCTTGGCAAAACAAAATTTTAGCTTGGGTTAATATAGTTGATATTCGCGTTACTTGGGCAAATTTTATGTTTTGTGGTAATCGTGGACCAAAGCGTCTCGACGTCCAAACAGGCCAGGCCAACGGTCGGTTGGTATAGGTATAGATTTATATTAATATATTAATTATTTTGTGCTATTTGACGTAATCAAATCTTGTCTTCAAAAAGTAATTACTGCAAATTACTGGTGTGCTTAATTGATTCAGAGCCGCAATTATACTGTTATTTCCCGTTGGTTTCAATTGAAGATATCTCAATTTGTCTCAATCAGAATTTTTCAATTTAATGAGCCACAGATGGACCGAGCATTGGCGTTTTTCACTGGGGCGAACTCTGCCCAAAAGAAAGTTTACGACAAAACTTCGTTTGCTAAGCGTGTGACATTGATGGATCGCGTCGATGAGCTGCTTTCCATATACGCTTGATCATAATATAATAATGTACCGTATTATTTCTAGTCCCGTGTGAATAACACCTAACGTGACATGCGACATGTACGACGGGATAACATGAAAAAGGGAGACATAGAAGATTTGAATAAGTTCTGCATTGTGTATTTCCTTGTCTGTATTAGAATTTCATTGAGTAATTTTAAAAACAAGAAATCTAAATCAAATCGAAATAAAAAATCTTTGATTTGTCACTTAAACGCATAGGTAATTTAGTACAAAACATAAACACATCTGTATAATTTAGTACCAAAATAATATTAGAAAAACAAAACATGCCAATAAATTAATCTTGTATATAGTTTTGCTAAAGTGTGCAGGTATACCACGAAGTGAATATAAGATGCCAGTGGTTCATGAGGGGGCGAACGTGAATTTTTCTGATGGGATTTTATAGTATTTTTGAACATAATAACTGATAGATCATCCTAAACAGAGGCACAGAAGCATATCATCAAGGTACATTCCGAGGTTTATAGGTATACGGTAACCAACGAATTCCAGTTAGGATGGGATTCCCGAATCACCGAAACCTCGACTGATTTTTTGATTTTCCATGAAATTCGCTCAAAAAACCCGAAAGTAACACCTAAACGGAAACAACAAGCAAAAGAGCTCGGAAATGAAGTACCACTCTTCAGTGGATAACAACTCAAATCAGACCTGACAGCAATATTTAACTGCGATATATCGTACCTGCTCTGGACATTAGTAAAATCAAGCTTCCCTGCGGTCGTTGCCTACGTCACGCATGAAATACCTTAGGACAATTCTAAAGCCAGCACTTCATACAGGCCCAAGCATATTTATTGTGTCAGTTGTTATTTGGTTTCTTACTTTTTCTATTGATGTTTGTTCTTTATAAGGCCAAAAGCAACGCCTCAAATATGTAGCTGCAGTCATTCAAATGGCAGAAGCTACTAAAAGAAGTGCAGCCAACAACTCTACCCGGAAAATTTCGGACAGAACTAAACCGCCATATTAAAGTGCAGTGAGCGATATCTACCCTGGGTGATAATAGAACCATATACCACTTCCTCCTTCCGTTTTAGTCGACATTCAAGACTCACTGCAAATACGTTATTCTAAGAGTACGTCTATTCTAAGACCCGTACAAATAGAGGATCAAGATTTTTAAAAACTTGTACAAACGCCATTTGTATGATGTATGATTGTATGATGTGATGTATGATGTATGTGCTTGGAAACTATTTAATGTTGTACTAAAAAAATATTAATACAATTACAATTTCAACACAGCAGGGCTCTAGAAAACCACTAGAATCTAACCCTGGGGTTTCGTGAATTTTTTTGCATTTTACTGTGGCACTTTATGTTAGAATGGAGAAAAAACTAAACAAAAGCACCAGAGAAGTGGGAATCTTTTGTTAAAACAACAACTTTTGGGAAGAGGTTTTAGAAATTAATATGATGTTAGAAAACTTGGAATGCCATTATGAAATTTTATGAAATGATTATGCAACACAAGTTGCCACGTCGCCCATTAAGTCATTATCCTTAGATATAGAAACAAAATGAGAAGATCAATTTGCCTCACATGGCCGCAGCGACTTGACATTTGAGCATTGAGTGCGATGTCGCATATTCGAATTGTGCAAAATGATGCCGTGTAAGGTATTGTGAAATCGTGATTAGACGTGTGAGAAAATGTGTTAGCACCTCTATCAATAGACAACATATAAATTGGACAGATCATAACATAGCAGTATCATTCGATCTTTAAGTTCATCCATCAATTTCTAGTTTTCATTTGTTTCAAACTAACTCTGGTAACATAATGTCTGACGGAGAAGAAGATCAAACCGCAATCGTCTGCGACAACGGATCAGGATTAGTGAAGTCTGGATTCGCAGGAGATGACGCACCAAGAGCAGTGTTCCCTTCCATTGTTGGAAGACCAAGACATCAAGGTGTGATGGTAGGAATGGGACAGAAAGATAGTTACGTTGGAGATGAAGCGCAAAGTAAGAGGGGAATTCTTACTCTTAAATATCCGATCGAACACGGAATCATCACTAACTGGGATGACATGGAAAAAATCTGGCATCATACAATGTACAATGAACTTCGAGTCGCTCCTGAAGAACATCCAACTCTTCTTACGGAAGCTCCTTTGAATCCAAAAGCTAACAGAGAAAAGATGACTCAAATTATGTTTGAAACGTTCAACGTTCCAGCAATGTACGTCGCCATTCAAGCCGTACTTTCACTCTACGCATCAGGTAGAACAACGGGTATAGTTATGGATGCTGGCGATGGAGTTTCACACAATGTACCGATCTACGAAGGTTATGCTCTTCCACATGCCATCGCTCGTCTTGACTTGGCTGGCCGTGATCTCACTGATTATTTGATGAAGATTCTCACAGAGAGAGGATATTCTTTCGTTACAACTGCTGAACGTGAAATTGTTCGTGACATCAAAGAAAAATTATGTTATGT